>CM067522.1:20018400-20090900 GCA_034509495.1 Acestrorhynchus altus | reverse complement strand
TTCAACCTCTGCAGCAAGATTAAACTGCAAGTCACTGTGGAAAAAAGTGTGTGTGCAATGCCATTAATAAAATGCAAATTCGCTGTTGGCATCATTAGTATTTTAGACAGTCACTAACTGTGGCAATCACTGCATTATGTCTCCCAACGGGTTTTGCACACGTTGACGTTGTTTGCACCCTGAAAATTCCAATGCCATCCCTAAACGGTGAATGATTATGTAAACCTTTCATAGACCTTATGTACCAGCATGAGCTACACACTTGTAAATCAGGCTTTATGTTTTTCACTCTTTCTCTGGGTGGCAGATCTTGTCCTGCTTCTCATGCTCTGGGCCAGTCCCCTCCATAATTAGGTTTCACTCGTCTAGATCCTCTGCACTGCCCTGTTCTCTGGTGTGTATTATTTCATTGATCTGGTTACCATGACTGTGATACACAAACAGCTACATACATCTCTAAGCAAGTGGGTTTCCTGAGGGGTGTCACCTGGCCTGGGCTTCCTGTAACTCAAATATATATATATATATTTGACAAGCCCTGAACAAGCCCCCTGGCGAACCATCTGATCATGATCCAAAAGTGAAACTGATCACCGAGAGAAGTTTGCAAGTTCCTTCATACGTTCCCTCAGCACACAAGCAGGAATATTGTCCAGAGTAAGGGCTTTCCGAGCACACATCTTTGGGCGTGTAGTGAAATGACTAGAATCAGTGGCGAAGCTAGTTTAATTTGATTTGTTCGATGGCAAGACCAGTAATGGAACCGGGGGACCAATTAGTTTGACATGCATATTCATTTTTAATCTGCATATTTACATTGACTCTACACTGCCAGGTCAAGGCCATTAGAATTCAAAGCACCATTTCACCAATGCAGGACGAAATGGAGCTCCAACAGCACTTAATACAGAGACCACTATGCAATCTGCAGTGATGGGCTGTAACTACAGTGTGAATTCACTGACATATTGACGTTAACGCATGTCATTAAATGGACTACTTGCCGTGTAGCTGCAGTGAAGGGATGTGACTGCTTATAATGAATCTCTTGTCAGTTAGGGAGTGAAAATAGCTTGGCGAGAGCCGCCTCGCCACAGATGATGGGCCTGTTACTCAGCATTCGGCACTTTCTCATAAATTACTATTGAACTCACTCGTTTAGCAGTGGATTATTTTCTTTTCTAGGAAAAGTAAATGTAAATCATTACAGGTGTGGTCTGATTAGACCCTGGGTCTTGGAACAACAGCAGGTGAACGTATCCACCTCAGAGGCTACTTTTGGGTAGTGTACCTCTTGGTGAGAGGTCGACTGCTTGACATGCGTCTACGACACTTTAAGACATTTAACCCGTTGACTTTGAGAGGAGGCGTGGGATCCGACGACGGATGGGTTTGAGTATGGAGGCTTTGTGCTGAGCAGACTGATGATCTGGGGAGCCATCGCATACGACATTTGGTTACCCCTAGTAGTGATACGAGGGACACTCACTAACAGCTCAGCGATATGAGCAGGACATACGTCTCATTTACACTTTAAAGCAGGATAATGCTCCCACACACAAAAAGGGTCTCCCAGGAATGTCTCTGCCAGATTGCAACAATTCCTTGGCCTGCCGACTCAAATGTATCACCAACCGAGAATTTATGGGAGCAGCTGGGTTTGAATTGAACTGAATTTATAAGACTTGATTTCAGTCGTGCTGAGTTCCGGTCAATTAAGGGTTAAGTTTAAATCAATTGAGTTGATTTGAAATGAGTTGATTTTATCCTGGCTTGAGCTGGGATGAGTGGAATTGAGAGACCAGGAGAGAAAGGGAGGAGGAAATACAGTAGATGTGTGAGAAAGGGATAGAGACAGAGAGCGAGAGAGAGAGAAAGAGAGAGAGAGAGAGATTGTTCATGCCACTCCAGTATCTCTATATCCCCTTATTTCTTACCCAAAACACTGCATCCAGACCACCGGCTGCATAAAGATGAGTCTCATCAACATCTTTTTCTATACCACCCCCTCTCTCTCTCCCTCTCTCTCTCTCATTCCCTCTCTCTCTCTCTCGCTCCCTCCAGTTGTCAACAAGCTTAGTGTCCTGTCGCTTTTCTTATCTCTGGCCTCCATGTCGTGACGCCAACCGTGACAAACACAGGAGCTTAAATTTCGGCTGGCCCCCTGCCTCAGGTGAGCAGCTGCTGGGCGCACTGGTGCATCATAGGAGTCACAGGCGGACAACTGGTTTATTGATCACCAACCTGAAAAAACGAAAGCACCAGGAGCTTCAGGCCATATTAAAGGACCCGTATAACCACAAAAAGGAATTTTCCTTGTTGTACATAAACATTGTTAAAGTTTCAAAGTTTCACTCCTCAGTTCGTACAGCACGTATATATTCACACTAAGCTCCCGAACCAGGCAGTTCTTACGAAAAAACAGTTATTTACGGTGTATATCAACACTGTTCATCCAAATGTTTGTGGACACCCATTTTAATGAATGGTATGGACAGGAGGGATGAAGAGTAGAGGTCTGCATTCCAGTGGGAAATGTGGGTCTCATCACAATGCCTACTGGATGCTGATTGGCTCTTTTTGTTGAAGGATGGGACATTATCTGCATGCAGCCTGCTGATTGGCTCTTTTTGTTGAAGGATGGGACTTTGTCTATAAAGAGACGCCATGTTGAGCGTTAGGGCTCTGTATCCACACTCTTCGTCCTCATGACAGCAGCAGTAAATCTGTATTCCATACCACTGTGATTTTGTTTGCAAATGCTTCTTTAACCGTTAATGTGAGAAAGATGCTTGAAGACTCACCAAGTAACTGACTATTAAATTATTAACCAACTAATTAGATCACTGATTTTTAGGCGATGGGTTAGTCATTGCACCCCTATTGTCCAGTTATTTCACTGCTATTGCTCTTTAAAAAACATTTGCTTTTGATGAATATTTTGAAATTGACAACACAGAAATGCCACCAGAGATGTAGAATGATTTTAAAGAGTCTTAAGTCCTAGAACTCGAGATCTTCATGTAGTTACATGCTTTCTCTAGGCTTCATAATTCAATTATTCTGAATTATATCCCAGTTTAAATGTCAAAGCAGATTCCGGTGCATGTTTACTGCTCTGTCCATGTGTACATGCTCAACCTGCATACAGACTCTGACTGAACAGAGGGAGGGGGCGGGGCTAATAATGGCCCTAACCCAGATATTGCATTATAGAGGAAAATGAGAAGGTAGGGACTGTTGGCTCTTTTTTCCACATTTTTTCAAATTTCAGAATAAAAGTCCTAAGAAGGTATAATACTGATATATTTATAAATTAAAAATAAAGGACACCCAGGTTTTTTTGTTTATTTTTTTCATTCAGAAAAAACAGGACTTATCATTTTAAATATCCTTTTCAGTCTAATCATCACAAAAAACTTCAGCTCAAAACACTCAATTTGATCCATTTCCAACAGGATCTCTGAGATAAAAAGTGTTTTTTAGTCCTTATAAGTGAAAAACATTAGAAATGTAGGCATAATTACATTTTTAACTGTCCCACAATATTGGCCTAGGGTTCTAAATGTCAAAGGCACAACAAGAATAATTATGAGCCTGGGGAAGTAAATCTGGAATGGAAGAAAAGGACAGGATATATGAGCTTTAACCCATTTTACTGGGCTTGTTTTCATCTGATCTAATTACTTTTCACCATAGAAGGATTTATTAATGAAGGCTAAAACCACATAGTATCGAGCTCAGCATGGATCGTCCCCATTCACAGGCAGCAGCTTTCATCTTTAATGCCAGAACGAACATATGAAACCATCCATATGGGCTATGACTCATCAGAGAGCATCCTGACACATGCCAGCATAGAGACCTAATCTGAAGTTGTGTTGTTTGCACCTTTGGGAAACTAATTAAAGGCAAAATCAGGCAATCTGCTTGTTTTTGTCTCTCTTTTTTTATCAGCACTATCTGCAGCAGGGCTCAGATGAGCATGTTCTTGTCCTCAGCAGGCAGGACCGGCACGTTCACACCTTCCGCCTCAATCAAAACACAATTAGGCCTCCCACACACCGACCGCACCGCCACCCCACTTTTCTATTACAGTCCCAAAAACAGTGTGCATGCTCCTGAATAATGCTAATAAACCATAATAAAAAAAAACTCTAACTATATTTGTCATGAACGTGATAAATAATTCCCAAAAGCCACCCTTGCACACTTGTCCTGAGTCTTTATTGCCATCTAAAGGTTGAGTGCAGTATTACATTGCAGCTCATGGAAGAACTGGTAGGGCCTGGTGGTGGGCCGTTTTTGATTGGCTGGGAGTCCACTGGTATTTCGCATGTGTCCAAACATGCTGGCTGGCGCCCCCCTCAGGCTACAGCTGGCCCTCCGCTCTGGCAGCTGTGGGGCACCAGATGGTCACTGGAATAACGAGGGAGGCACGTTGGGCCCGGAGCTGGGCGGCCCTGGCTGACACGTGCAGCCATGCGTGCTGTTTTATCAGCTTGTCGACACGAGCAGAGTCATTATCCCTCAGCACTTTGGACGCCAGTGACGGCTGATTTCTTTACAGTCTATTTTTTTTCTTTTACTACCCCCGTCCCTCCAACCACACACACACACACACACACACACACTCGGCCATTGCTGCTACTGCCCATCATCGCCACTGCCCTCACACTTAACCATGTGCAGGGGTAACTGGCACATCAGCCAAGTGAAAATATATCAAACTGGTGCCACAAAGCAGCTTTACAGAAATCCATAAATCAAAAAGAAATGAAATAAAAAAAATTGTTTAGGCCCAAAATTCATCCAGCAGTGCTGTTGGTATGAGCCAGAGGGAAGCCAGTCCGAACGTTTGATGAGATGCATGCAAAGTTCTTCACTCACATATGTTTTGTTATATGAGAAAATATTTTATGACTATTTCTTAGAGAGTAATTTTCAGTTTTAATTGTTCGTGCTAAACATCTTGACTTTTATTTATTTTTAACAATTATTATTTATTTTGTTTTATTTTTTAAATTATTGTTAAATGTTAATAGTATTAACAGATTATTATTATTATTATTATTATTATTATTATTATTATTAATAATAATAATAATAATAATAATAAATATAACTATTATTAGTATTAAAGGGTTAGAAGAGTTAAAAAGAGTTAAGTCATATTGTAATTAAGTGACATTACAATAAAATTATTACACTTGTTCATTTACTTATTGAAGAAAATAAGTCTCAAAAGTATGTGACCCTTTGTTTTCAGTACCTGGTGTGATCACCTTGTGCAGCAATAACTGCAACTAAACTTTTACGGTAACCCCCATGAACTTCTTGTTTCAGGTCTTTCCACAATATTACCTGCCTTGCTCTTGGTGTGATCTTTGTTGGTGGAGCACTCCTGTCGAAGGCAATAATGGTCCTGAATTTCCTCCATTTGCACACAATCTGTTTGACTGTGGATCAGTGAAGTCCATACTCTTTAGAGATGGTTTTGTACCCAAAGCCTCTCGATAAATAATGTATTAAAACAACTAAAACAAAATAAATGAACCAGTGGTAAGAAAAAACTAGAGGGCGAAACCTTGGGAGGAACCTAGACTCACAAGTGGCCCACACCCCTCTGGTCTTTTAAATGACTAATAAAGACTATAAGGTGACCTTAACACTACATTAGTCCAGTGTTATTTTCAAATGTACTGATATAATGATATGTTGATCAGTAGTTAGAAGAATAATAACACTAAATTACCCCCATCAATCACTATAAGGACAAAAGTATTGGGACACCTGCTCTTTCCCCATTCCTTCTGAATTCAAGGGTATTAATAAGAGTCTGTTTTGCTTTTGTTGGAGTAACTGCCTCTACTGTCCCAGAGAGACTTTTCAACATGATTCTGGAACATTGCTGTGAAGATATGATTGCATCCAGTGACATGACCATTAGTGAGGTCAGGATGTTGGTTGATAACCACCTCACTTCATCCCCAGCTCCCCAACTCATCCTTCTCAAAAGTTGGATGGAGCTCAATCATTCCAGAGAACACAGTTCCACTGTTCCACTGCTCAATGCTGGGGGGCTTTATACCCCTCTTCCTCATACACAGGATTAGGAATGGTGCTAATAGATCCATGTTCTTTATCTGCTCCAGAGAGTCCTATTCTGTTGGCAGTACTTCTACATGGACTAGAGCTGGGTGTATTTGCACATCTGTGTCAGCAATTTGAAATAGCTGAATGCATTCATTAAAAGGGGTGTCCACAAATATTTGGATATATGATGTATATATGTTAATATATGGACAGCCCATTGTCTGAAATAAAAGACTGACCTTTGTTGTCTCCTGCTACCTAGACTAGTTGCTTACCAATTAGCATCTAACTATAATAATAATAATAATAATAATAATAATAATAATAATAATTTTAATGTGCATGGATGCCACAAAGCGCTATCTGACTTTATTTGGTGTGGTTTGAAGATGAGGAATGATGGGTAGGCCACTGGTCAGGTAGCTGAAGATGATGTAGCAGGAGAACCTTCATTCTTCCATCAGCTTTAGATCATCCGTCAGCATCAGTATTAGTAGCGCTACTCGTGCAAAGACACATAAACAGGAAGAACACTGAGCCACACTCTTCCCTCACTCAAACTGTAGGCGATCTCTATTTTTATTTAGGGCTCTGAAGCTACAGCTACTCACCCACACGAATCCAAATATACCCAAAGCCTTGGTGGTCGGCTCTTTGAAGAAGAGGAAGAAGAAACTTTACTTGTGAACAAGCTCTGCACCGTGTTCCCCTCAACCCATCTGTAGATGATCCAACACAGATTTGGAACCAAAGGTTTGCCTCTTAAGGAATAGAGTCATTCACATTCTGAAAGACTATCCACTGGGAATTCGTCCCCTATTTAGTGAAGACACAGTCTCTTCTGGTCTACAACAGCTTTGCACAAGATGTTTGGACCATTACAGAGCAACAAGGCTGGTTCATACATGCTAGGGAATGTACCACTCCAAAATTGAAGCAACCTGACAGCTGGTGAGGCAAAGTGCCTTGATCGTTTATTGGTAAAATTCATGCTGTTGCCTTTCAAGGATGTACATGCCTTCTGTTTGCCTTCCATCAGCTGACTTCAACAAAAGCTTCTCTTATTTATTGATATCAACAACCAGCTTCATGGTGTTTGACTATGTGGCACCATGTGATCTACCAATTATCCAACCTTATTAGGACTCAACCAACCAGCCAACCAAGCCAGCCAACACCTCTTCTCAACCTGCTGCCATTGCATCACTGCTGGACAGTCAACATGCCAGGTCCCCATCTCCGATATAATAGCTAACAGACACCTGTGCCAACCAGCATCACACTGGGTGTGATGTGGAGAGAGAGAAAACGCCATCTATCCACCCAGAGAGAGCATGTCCCGGGTTGCTCTCTCCGAATCCAGGCAATACGACCCAAACAGGTTCCAGTACAACCCAAACTCCTCCCAGTACCACCCATACATTTTCCAGTGCAACCCATACTTCTGTCAATATGACCCAAACATCTTCCAGTGCAACCCAAACTTCTGTCAATTCTGAGCTGTGTTCAGTCAAGTGTCAGTATGTTTGGAGTGGAGCAGTTTAGTAGCCTGACTGCAGGTAGAAACTGCTGTAGATGTTTTTGTCTGGATGCATCACAGCCTCCTTCCAGAGGGAAGGGGTTTAAAAAGTCAGTCATCTCTCCACAGCTGTTCCATCGATGTGGGGGTCCAATGTCAGTCCAATGGAAATCAACAATCATCTCCATGGTCTTATTTCCACACCAGGCCAGATGCTCTACCTCTCTCCTGTACACTGACTCATCACTGTCTGAAAACATCACCACAAGATTGTTTTTGAAGTCAGCTCTGCAGTTGTGGGTCATCAATGAGGACAGCATTTCACTGTTAGAGGTTCTACTGCCTCAGAGCAGCATCTGCCCACCAGATTAAAGTTTGTGCAACAACCATTGTTGATATAGATGCAGAGCATCTCGGTCCGAGCGTAAGAACAGCCACCTGTTGACCTTGACGTTAGAATTAAGCAATGACTGTCAAGATAATGACAAAAAAAAGACAATGCAGTTCTGTTGTTGGCACAGTCGAAGCAAGTCCAATTTGCTATCCAGTCCTGGACATTGGATAAGAAGAGTTGTGGAATTTCAGGCCTGTTTGAATTAGCTCTTAGCTTGGTTAGCATCCTGGCTTGCCACCATCCTAGTAGTTGGGATCAGTATGATCCCTTCTCAAGACTTTTATTCTGAAATTTGAAAGAATTGCTCCTGCCTTCTCATTTTCAATTATTAGGCAATATCTGTGTCAGTGACATCATTAGCCCCACCCCCTATTGCTGATCAGTCAGAGTCTGTATGTAGGTTGAGCATGTTCACGTGGACAGAGTAGTAAACATGCACTGGTTGCTGCTTTGGCCTTTAAACTGGGATTTAATGGGGAAAATGAGTTAATCTTATCTGTTTTCTGAGCTCAATTACTCACCGATAATTCATCACACGATCATGTTTGTCAGGTAGAGTAAGTCTTGTAGTTTGTTATGATATGTGTATCACTGCTGTAGGTCACTCTGATCCCGAGTTATAAATCCTAGAAAACGGCACATACCTGCCTGCGGATCTCGGGTTCTAAGAGTTATATCAAATTACATTCAGCCACCCCGATGCAGAGCGCAGGAACAGTGCGCTGGGCTCAGTATCCACCGTGCACCACAGGTAGTTAGTCTCATCTTTTACAGGACTGAAAGAAATATGAAGGGAAGAGTGGGAGGAAGTGAGAAGGAGACACAACAAAGCGGTCTGGCTCACGACTGGATGATTCAGCCTCGTATCACTGGAGGATTCATTCAGAGAGAAAAACGGAAACATTACAGCAGTAAATTAAAGGGCTTTTGAGACAACTGTGGAACGTACTGTACTGTCGACGTTTGGGTCGACAACACTGTAAAACTCAACGCATGCCTGGAGCTTAGCTGCTTAGGGCTGTGTTCTCAATCCTTCACCTTACATCTCTCTATCTCCTCTTTCAGCCGTCGCTATACTGATAACAAAAAAAAAAAAGGAGTGTATTTGAATGAGTGTATCTAGTGATACAGTGTCAGGTCTTTAATGTTTATTACTTTTATTCACCAAGTAATAATAAAAAATATTAATTAGTTTAATTTATAGGAGTCACTCACACATGCCAAATATTGTTTTTCTCCGGAGATCCTAGGCTACTCAGATTTGTCATTATTTGAGATGCAATATTTGTATATATATGATTTTTTTTTTTTGTCTAAAACTCTACTTTTGCCTTCAAGTTTACGAGTTGCAAATACAAGAATTGTGATGAATTATTTGTAATTATTAGATTCACAATTATATGTATAATAATATGTTCATTATAGCAACCTGAATGTCCCTTTTCAGGACTTTTATTCTGAAATTTGAACACTGCGTAACCAATGAAAGAGAGTAAACAGCCCCTCCCTTCTCATTTTCCTCTATAACCCCGATAGGCCTCAACGTAACATGGCGCTGTGTAGGCTGATTGGAGCGTCACAATGACAGACACCGTTACAATCTCATGAGGCAGCTGCAGGTTTCAGACACTTTCAGAGCAGTCACTCCCCATCAGCTGAGCTGAGAGAGGCTGTGGTGATGAAAGATCTTAATCCTCAGTGGTTAGAGGTTCCAAAGTCCCTCACCTGGCTCCTACACTCCTTGATATCATCCCTGATACTTCCAATGAGTCCAATCTCTGTATCATCAGCAGACATCTGGATGTGACACAGCTCTGAGCTCTGAGATGCAGAAGTCCGTTGTACACAGGGTTAAGACGTGATGTCCTTCATCCTCACGTACTGCGGCCGGTCCGTGAGGTAGCTGAAGATCCAAGTAACCAGGCAGGGGTTCACTCACATCCCATTCAGTTTGTCCTGAAGCATAAGGAGCTGGGTGATGTTGAAGGCACTTGAGAAGTCCTTGAACAGGATGCTCACTGTGCCATTCTGCTTATCCAGGTGCGAGTGGGCTCGGTGTAGTAGGCAGAGGATGGCGTCTTCCACACCAACACCTGGCCAGTATGTGAACTTTATCCGATGTGAAGTGAGTGCCTCCACCATCCACTGGGCAGGTGGGGAACTGGAACTATGCATGATGTAGGGACTCTGCCCAGCTGCAGGCTGAGGTTGAGGATCTTCAGCAGTCGGGGATATACTTTGTCTGGGCCTGCTGCTTTCCTGGAGCGAGGCTTCCTCATTCGACCGCTGACCTGGTCCATCTTGAAGAATGAGGGAGTCTGTGTTGTGGTGGATGGAGGGAAGCGGGGTTCCCACGGTTCCTTCATGACTCTGATCTTTGTGCTGTGATTAATAGTCAGTAATCGTGAAAACCCTGAGCAGTTAATCATATTGTTACATTTTTATTTTATTTCTGTAGTTGTGTCTGTTTTGTAAAATGATTCAAATACAATAATAATTATAAAAAAAAAAAATTCATGATGCTTTTTATAAACTGCTGCTCAAAATCTGTGTCCAGAATTGTTTTCCAGAAAACAGTCTCGAACCCCCAGTAATGACGTAGACCACAGTCCGCTTTACTCATCGGTTCTGATGAAACTGATAATTAATACTGTTTTGTTGCCAATACTGTATTTATCACCCAGCACTACTCTCTCCCTCTCTCTCTCTCTCCCTCTCTCTCTCTCTCTCTCTCTCTCCCTCTCAGACAGAAGCTGCTTTAATAATTAGCATGCAAGCAGTGCAGGGTAATGAAATGAAATGTGACATTCCAATTTAATTTCAGCTGCATGCTGACTGTTGGATGATCTTGCCTGAAAGTTTAAATATTAAATCAGGATTTTCTCCTCTGCTTCTTTTCCCTTCAGTCCTTCACCCTCCCTCCTTACTCTCTCCTTCCTCCCCGGCCCCTAAATCCTCCTCTCTCTCTCTCTCTCTCTCTCTCGTATTGCTGAGCAGTGGCTTCTGCAGCTCGTCAGTATTTATGAGATTTCAGTATGGAGTAACTGACGGAGGAAATGTGATTACTGTTGTGTTATAACTTACTGTTAGTGCTCTTGGTTTGATGAACACACACACACACACACACACACACACACACACACACACACACACACACACACATATATTATAACATACCCATATAAATGTGGGTAGAGGTACAGGACCCCTGTGTCCACTCACTACTCACTGTCCACTCTATCAGACACTCCTACCGAGTGTCTCCACCTTGTAGATGTAAAGTCAGAGACAGAAGCTCATCTGTTTCTGCACAGTTTGTGTTGGTCGTCCTCTAGTCCTTCATCAGTGCTCACAGGACGCTGCCCACAGGACGCTGCCGCCTGGATGTTTCTGGTTGGTGGACTGTTCTCGGTCCAGCAGTGACACTGAGGTGTTTAAACACTCCAGCAGCTCTGCTGTGTCTGATCCACTCATACCAGAACACACACTAACACACCACCACCATGTCAGTGTGACTGCAGTGCTGAGAATGACCCACCACCCACATAATAGCTGCTCTGTGGTGGTCCTGTGGGGTCCTGATCATTGAAGATCAGGGTGAAAGGAGGAGAATAAAGTCTGCAGAGAAACAGATGAACTAAAGTCTGGAATTCTAGAACCACAAAGTGCTCCTGTTTGATCAGAGGAGCAGACGTTATGGCCGATCACTGCATATTTTTTATTGGACCTTCTAACGCTGTATAAAATGTGTTCACACGGAGCAGGATTCTCGCTTACTCTCTAAGAAGAGAAAAGAGTGAATGGAGAAGGAAGGAGAAACAGCTGAAGCAGCGCCACTAAAGAGGCGGTTGTATAACGGCGTTCCCGCTGCAGCTCCAAAAGGCCTCTCATGTGCCAGAGCAGCGAGGCTTAGCCCATGAGCACTTATAGTTATAAACCATATGCTGTCTGTCAGAGGAGACGTTTCTGTAGCCAGAGATAGGAAATCCACCCAACAGCATGCTGAGTGCTTCCAGAAGCTCAGTAGGGCTCCCAAAACTGCAACTGTGTTATTCCATTATTCCTCCTGAGGAACTCTCATGAACTAAACTGAAGATACCATGAAACTAATATGTGTCATTATGACCGTGAGGCTGTGGGCCCTTCTTTAATTTTACTCAAATTTTCGTTTTCTAGGCTTCGTAACTCATCAGAGTAACCTACTGAGTAACCTACTGAGTAACCTACTGAGTAACCTACTGAGTAAACCAGCTCAGAATCAGATCCATTCAACTGAATAAAATTGCAAAAAATAATACATTATTTTATTTATTAGGACCCCTGTCGAGTTTAATAAATAAATAAATAAATAAATAAATAAATAAATAAATACGTATTATTATAAATCTCTTTATCAGTCTAATCATTATAAAATGAAATAATAAAAAAATTGTAGCCTCAAGTACATTTTCATGGTAAAATTCATACAAACATTTAAACGATATTACTTTTCACATCTGACATGAAGAGAATTTTGAGTGGCGTAGGACCTCCTGGCAGTAACAGTATCTGGAATGTGTCTCCTACAGTTTTCTCATTTTTGGCAAATAAAAAATTAGAAATCTAAGGTTCTAATGACTGAAAAGCAACACCAGCAGCGATTAGCACCACCTCCTCTCTCTGTGCTGGAATCACAAGCAGATCATGTTACGGAAAGATGCTACCCAAACAGCATGACAGTAGCCATGGTCATGCTGGTCAACCAACTTGGCCATTCTGCTTGACCAGCTGGGTCATGCTGGTTATCACCTTGGTCATATTGGTCAACAATCTTGGTCATACTGGTTATCTCAGATTGATCATGCAAGTAGACCGGGTTGACCATCTTGACCAGTTTGAGTTGACCAGTAGCTCCAGGTCAAAACTAAAGAAGCAGACGTCAAGCATATCTGATGATCTGGGTAACAGGTTGTGTGCTGGTGCTTCCTCTAGAAGAGAAGTTCAGGTTTAATATGTATAAGAAACTGTGTGTGGGTGGGTGTGTGGGTGGGTGTTTGGGTGGGTGTGAAAAGAGCAAAGTACTTGGATATAAAGGTGAGTGCGCTTTTGCAAACATAAGCAAATCATCCGTGTTTACTCTGCGTTTAGAGTCCCTTTGCACGGGCTAATAGCCGTCACACTAAATGTCACATGCCAGAGCTCCTTTTTAAATTACCCTCGCCGATTCCATCATTTTGTCAACAAATCGGCTCGGTGGGTCGCCCAAGACTCATATTCAGATGGTTTACCCATGCAGATCGTTAAGCTACAGCAGGAGCCTGCGCTGACAGACCGCGAAGGGCTGACGTGACATTAATACAGCAGTGGAGAAGACAAGCGTACGACAAAAGGACAGGGACGTGTGCCTGCGGATGAATCGGCCCAACAACACAGAAGGCCAAGAGGGCATCGTTATGCCAGCTCTGCTGTAATCAGCCGCAGTGTTTGACTGGAGAATGAGAGAGAGAGAGAGAGAGAGAGAGAGAGAGAGAGAGAGAGAGAGAGAGAGAGGGAATATTAATATCCCACAAAAAGGATTTTTCCCCCCACGTCACCTCTCTCTTTCGGCTGGTGGGAGATGAGTGTTATGAATACATTAACAGCGCCGAGCAGGAGACAGACAGGCGGAGTGTGTTTGAGCGAGCAGGATTCAATCAGTAGTCATTAGTCTCCTGTATTTGCTAAAAAGAAGATAAAAGAGAAAAGAGAACGAGGAAGGAAGGATCCATGCGAGAAAGAGAGAGAGAGAGAGAGAGAGCACAGGGTGGGAGCTGTATGTGGATGTACGGTGGTAATACTGGTGCAGGCTGTGGTACATAGATATACACATAGTAGGACCAAAGAGGAGCACCTTACCTTCCTCCTTTCACCCCGATCTTCAGTGGTCAGGACCCCACAGGACCACCACAGAGCAGCTATGTCTGCAGTGACACTGACATGACGGTGGTGTTTAAACCCTGTGTCCACTCACTGTCCACTCTATTAGACGCTCCCCCCTAGTTGTTCCGCCTTGTAGCGGTAAAGTCAGAACGAGAAGCTCATCTTGAGCTGGTACGAGTGGATCAGACACAGCAGAGCTGCTGGAGTGTTTAAACCCCTCTAATCCAGCACTGATGGAGGACTGGGCAGAAAACGATGTGGAGGTAGAGCTGTGGACCGTGAGTGGACACAGTGTTTAAGCACTCCAGCAGCACTGTCGCGTCTGATCCACTCGTACCAGCGCAAACACACACTAACACACCACCACCATGTCAGTGTGACCAGTGCTGAGAATGACCCACCACCCACATCATAGCTGCCCTGTGGTGGTCCTGTGGGGTCCTGAGCATTGAAGATCAGGTTTCTAAGGAGGCTAATGGAGGTTCCTGTGTGGTCAGTGGAGTTTACTAAGCCGATTTTTAAGCTTTTGCTTCAAAATTAGTTTTAAGCATCAGCGTGTGATTCGGCTGACTTCACCTGCATCACCACAGCCAAAGTTAACAAGCGTCAGGTTGAGGCAGGTGTTTGCTGATGGAAAACGAGTGCTGGTAGATGAACCCGCATTATGATGTTGAGGCGGAAGACGGTGCGTTCATAAATTCCTTTGCAGAGAGCCGGAGCACACTCTGATTATTAAACTTGCAGAGCTGTCGGGGAACTCGTTCAGAAATTCACAACACATTACTCTCAGAAGGTTTGGGGTGGCTGGAGCTCTCCAAAGCAGTTAGCCGTTCATATGGCCAGTGCTGTAACAAGCCACAGGAGAGGCAGCTTTTACAACACTCGTTCCAGCAGTGCTGTAGGACTGTTCAGCACAGTTGGGCTGTTGTATTCATACTGTAATTGATAAACACAGTCACATAGTCAGGATGGTCAATCTACAGTCTGTGGAACTACTACAGTGTAATGGTTACAAGCCACGTCCTTCTGTCAATAACACCTATACCGTGGAAACCTATACCTTAGCAACCACTGAGCAAGGCTTTATCAACCGACTTGTGAAAAATAACAACGTCGTAGCAAACCACACTGAAACTATAACAATACCTTAGCAACGAACACCTGTATCATAGCAACGATCACCAATACCACAGCAACACCTTAGCAACCGGCTCCTGTTCCATTACAACATCTTAGCAACCAATACCTATACTATAACAGTACCTTAGCAACCAACACCTCTATCATAGCAACACCTTAACAACTGACACCTATACCATAAAATCTGTACCATAGCAACCATCAAGCAACACCTTTGCAACCGGCCTGCAGACTGATGTAGTTAAAAGAGCCAAACAAACGATGGTTTGGAGAGAAACCCTTTATCTGTAGGAAACGCTTTGCACTGCACAGCTTTTCATGACTTTCGTACAAATTTAGTACAACGACCTGCAGCAGTCTGGGTTCAAACATCCTCCGTACGACCACTGGAGGTGTTCCCTTAAGCAAAGTGTCCGACCCCAAGCTCAGTTAGATGTAATCTGTGATGGTGCATGCTACCAATTTGACCATTTCCTCCTGCCCCAGCTCTGCACCCTTACAAAACAGCCAACAGTACCCCGTGACCCGAGCAGGCTATTCTACAGCTCTCCAATTTCAAGCTAGGCTGTCGGAGCAAATTTACAAACCCCACCAGCAACTGCACTTTAGAAAAATCATAACGCCCAGCAGCCCTGACTCCAAATTCTCCCGGACGTTTGTTTAATTCACTTGCATGGCTTGTAAATCAAAAACAATAGCAACGTAGCCCGACTTCTCTGCCTGTTCATTTACTAACAGCAGGATCGAACAACTCCGGAGCTCCGTTATTGTGACTCAACATTAACGATGGTCAAGACACAGGAAAGATCGATACAGGCCGGTGCTTGAAGCAAGGAATCCTACTGAGGAGCTGTTAGGGTGTGAAACAGTGGCGGGATATTCTGTAGAAGTCTTTTCTCAGTCCTTACTGAAGAAAACCCACAGGCTTCTGCAGTTCACTGCTCGTTTACAATCCGGAAAAAAGCGTGTTTTCCTAAAACTGGAATTTAAGTGTACAATAATTATGCTGAAGTAGTTTTGCACTTAATTTATGCTGTTTTGGAACCATTCGTTTGAACTGAATCACTACAAAATTTGTCATTAAAGTTAAATTATATGAATGTACATGCATTAATGTATTCATATGTACTACATTTTATATATATATATATATATATATAAAATATACTAAAATATCCCACAAAATTAGTCTAGAGCTCTGAAGGTTTAAACATCTCGTATAATTTGTTGGAAATAGTTACTCCTCACCTCTGTAGGTTCACATGGCTGTATTTTGCTTTGAGCATTGCCAGCTTCAAACAAACGTGAATCATGACTCCAGGAACTGTTTCAGTTAAAGGTCTGATGAGGAAAATGAATCATTTCTGAAAAAAAAAAAAAAAAATCCAATTATGTATGTTCATTGCTGGCCCTGTGCTGAATCAATAAAGACATACTCCCTCCTTCTCATTATAGCCTTGTTTTTGGTAATTTCTTAATTCCTGGAAGCAGCCTACATTAAACGCTCTCATTAGTCTCAGCAAAAGACTTGAAGGGGTTTTAAAAGTGATCGAGGGCGAGAGCGTTCGGCCCAGCAATTGTTTGTGCTCTCCTTGAGGAGGAAGAAATTAAAAATATCCTCTTTATTGGAAACTCGGCAGCATTCAGCCTTGCTAAATATTTAATTGTGTAATTTTGAGCTTTGGGAGCATCATGTGATTAAAACCCTCACCTTCAGTAGGGGTCAGTCCTCGTGTAAATCTCACTTAGAATATCTAATGATGAGCCTCTGGCTCCGATGTGTATCCATAATTGCTGTAGAAATGTATCTCCATAATTCCTCCAGATGAAGTGACACCCTGGAAATTCCCGTGGCTTGCTGAGAAATGCAGATCGGCTCATGCGTTACAGTAATTAGTGTGTTCGCAATCCAGCAACGGCTTCAGTTTGTAACAGGAGTTTATGAAAGATTTAGATGTCGGGCCTTTTCCTGGGAAAGGCTTCATTCCGATGGACAAAGATGTACAATGTTTTACAATGTTTTACAATGTTTTACAATGTTTTGTCAATGTATCACATTTACGTTTGAAGGAAAGTTTATTTTTGTTATAAAAGTCTTAACGTCAAAGGGTTCTCGGGTGGCTTTTGACTTGGATGTACTTTAACCTTTAACTCCAGGCCAATTTTGCATGAGCAAACGTAATTTTAGGAGACAGTCACACATTCCAGACATTGATATTTTCAGAATATAATCAAATATGCCTTTATTTGAGTTGTAAAATAATAAATAATGTATAAATAATAATATTTATATGAATTTGATCATATTTTGATCAAAAATGTATTTAATTTTTTATTTTTTTGCTTATTTTGCAGAAATCCTGTTGGAATTTCATCGTCCAGAGTGTTTTTGAGCTGAATTTTGATTAATTATTTGCAACAATGTTCAAAACACCTGAAAATAATCCAAATAAAATAAAAACAACCTGAATGTCTTTTATTATTTTGGCTATTTATTTATTTTTTGCTATTTATTTATTTCCTTCTCAGGATTTTTATCCTGGAATTTGAACATCGTTTGAGCAAAGAAAGAAAGCAAACAGACCCTTCCTTCTCCTTTTCCTCTGTATCTCAGAGGAACTCTCCATCATAGAACAGCACTATGAAAATTCCAGACGACTGGAAACGAAACATCACAGCTGAAAGAATTCTGCACGGAGGAGTCTGAAATCCTTTCTCCCAGTCAGAGTCAGAGACTGGTAGAAGGTTGCAGGTGATGTCCAATTGATGTTATTTCAGCCAAAGGGATGTTAGAACATATACACACACGCAAATAAATTGCATTTCTTTGGTAAAGAGTTGAACTTCTACAGCGTCACTCTGAAGGACCCTTTTTGGGGACATTATTTTCAGACGTGTAGCATAAAATCCTGTTTACATCCAGCGTTCAGTAGAATTCTGATTCCCAAAGCTCATTAGGAACACTGGCCATGTTTGTAAGGAAATTCCTGATAGAGAAGGTTAAACCACCCAACAGTACCGCAGCTTGGGTGCAGCTTGTGGAAAATGCACTCGGGCCGATGGTTCCAGCACCATGTCCATAAGCTAATGAAGCCTTCCAGATCTTTAAGCCAGCAGTTAACTGAATAAAACGATTTCACCTCCATCAGAGCAGCAGACTGTGGATGCCTGAAGTTGCACTACTAGCTTCCTGCTTCTGTCAGGCCAGGCAGCTTTACTGAAACAGCACCAACCCTCATATGGACATGTACAGTGCAGGTCATATACTATTAAAGGAAACATCCAACTTGTGCCAGTTTTGTGGGATTTGTTTCTTAGCTTGATGCCAAATTTACTAAATAAATTAATAACATTTACAAGCACCAACAATTATCTATTTGGTTTTTTTTTTCTCAGGAATTCTGTTGGAAATTGATCATCCAGAGTGTTTTTTTTGATATTTTCCAATTTTTCAGGCATCTTCGCTTTCGCTTCAGTTCAAAAATGTTCCAAAATTCACACAGGGGAGAGAAATCGTCCACGTTTCCTCCGAGACATTTTCTAACCGCCACCATTTGTATCATTGGCCGGACACAATGGAGGGCAGCTGCCTGCGTCAACCAGCAGCACACTTGGTGAGATGTGGGAAGAGCACCAGCAGCACCAGCAGCACCAGCAGCACCAGCAGCACACTTTGTGAGATGTGGGAAGAGCGCTGTCTACCCACCCCCTGAGGGAGGGCAAGCCAATTTCTCTGGCTGCCAATGGTGAGCAGCATGAACCTGGATTCGAACCAGCGACCCCACAGTTCATAGATCATAATGCACCTTAGCCGGTTTAGCCACTCGAGGTCCTTCCAGAGTGTTTTTGAGCTGAAAATACAATAATTGTGATGAATTATTTATAATGATTAGATCGAAAAGGATATTTGTAGTAAATTATTCAAAATACTAGTAAAAAAACAGCCTAAATGCCCTTTATTTTTTGTGTATTATTATCAGTTTTATCTAATTCTGAGTACTTTTATTCTGAAATTTGAAACAAACCGAGCAAACCCCAATTTTTCGTCTATAACCCATAAATATCTCTCAGAGATGTTATTAGCCCTGCCCCCTCTCTCTGATCAGTCCTAGTCTGTATGCAGGTGAGCATGTACTCATGGACAGAGCAGTAAACATGCACTGGAAGCTCCTTTGGCCTTTAAACTGGGATTTAATTCAGTTGAAAACGAGTGAATATTAGCTGTTTTCCGAGCTGGACGGCTCACTGATAATTCATGTGGAACATTTTGCTTTGCATGTAGCTCTTCGAGATGTTGGCTTTTATTGATGTAATGCCTTAAGCTCCTGAGATGCTCCCAGCTTCGTCACGATTAAAAAAGTAATAGAGGTTGAAGTAGGTATGGCTAATATCTTGTATCCTTTCGGGAATATTAACATTCTTCTCATTCTTCCAGTCCAATCCACTCTTCTTTTAATATGTCAGCATCAGACTAATCTCCGCCTGTCTGTAGTGCCTCTATTCAAACCATCTGAAGTGTCACTTAGTGTCGAGCACGTTGCCGAAGTGCAGCAGCTGCTTCTCTTCATGCGGAGGAATCTATTTGAACAGACTGAAGTCATTCGCCGGATTGAGACGTCGCTAACTCCCAGTAAAAACCAAAGGGAATAAACAACTCCTTATCAAGGTGGAGGGCCTCTTCGCACCAGACAAGACCATCTGGTGGGGAAAATTACATTCCTAGCAAGCCTCTCCTTCAACACGTCAGTCACATCCCCACTCAGGATAAACCCCATTCCACAAGCGCATGGAGCAATTCCCGACTAAGTGCTGAGTACGCACTAAAGCCATGCCCATCCATTTATTCAGTCAGGCCAGCTTTTCGCCCGGCCTACAAACCAACTAATAATGCCACTTTAAGTCAATCCGCTGGCTCCCGAAAACCAATTTCTCAGGACCTCCACACAAACCCTGCAACGTGGGCTCTTAGAATAAACCAATCAGCAAACAGTTCGGGATTGTTAGCAGCATACAGTACATTTGGCTTTAGGAGATAAAGTAATTTAGTGGCTCAGTGGTTACAATCAATTCGCTTCAGTTCAAAAATGTTCCAAAATTCACACAGTGTCAGTTGGAACAAACTTGCTGTGACACTAAAAAAAAAATAATATATATACATATAATTTTTCAGCTTGATTTATTATTCACTTTATCATTCATATTTCTAAAAGACCTACCTGTGGGGGAAAGGGTGGTTTGAATACTTTTCGGAGTTTGGGATTTGGGGAATGAAATGTCCCTGGAAAACCATGCATCTCCATTTTTGTCCATTTTTTGTTTAGTCCATGGTTTGAACCCTGTAGCTGTACACTGTGTAAATCATTCTGTATGAACAGACCAATAGAAATGCTCTACCGTTTAATAAAGTAAGATCCTATTTTGAATTAACATCCATCTGAAGTTCAGAGCATTTTGGCCTACGCCTGTAAAGACACCATTTTGGAGATAGTTGTTTTTCTTTGGAGAGCAGCATTATGCACTTGTCACTAAATACAATCAAATCTTCACTGCAATGCTGCAGAATCTATTAGAAAGCCTTACCTGGACAACAAAAGCAGGATCAAATCTTTTAATACCATTAAATAGGTGTCCCGATACTTATGTCCATGCACAGGATCCGCCTGATGATGCTCATAGAGTATATTGTGTCACAGTAATAAGCCATATCATTATGTAATCTTTCATTTTTTAAGGTGTCACTTCTGTTTCAAGTCACTACATTAAAAAAAATATGTAAAATATGTAAAAATATATTACACTTCTGATAATATTTACATCTCAAGTAATTACATATTTGAGAAGCGAAAGGTCTTCCATAAAGATATTAACGCATGTGACTGTCTCATGTAATTACTGTGTTATTACAGATAAAAAATCAGGGAATAAACACGTTAAATAGGACTCAGTGCTCAGTTCAGTCGTGTCCTGCCAGTTCAGGGAATTGAACCAACAACCTTCCTGCCCCATAATTTCACAACGCATGGACCAAGAGAACTGACTCGACAGAATGACAATGAACATTTTGGGCCAAAACAGAGCAAAATGAATCATTTGACTCGAGGACAAACACTAAATACCAAACCCCCGTTTTTGCACACCTTAAAACAACACGATGGCACAGGGTTGAGGCCACCTCGACATAAATACTGACAAATACATAAACACCTCGTCCATATTAGTGTGAATAATGATCAGCACACACTCAAACCACTGCTCACTGACTGTTTGACTCCCAAGACTGAGAGTGAGAGTGAGAGTGAAAGGGCAGTGAAGAGAAAAGTGTGAGCGTCTGTCTGTGTCTGTCTACAGCAAACCAACAAACTGCTGGAGTTTAGAAAACAGCTTCATATTCTTTGTGCAGTTATGAGTGATTATTAAATTGGTTTGTTATTATTATTATTATTATTATTAAAAAAGGTTTGTGTGCCCAGCTTATACATTCATATAAAAATACTTTATTAGAAGTTAAATCGCTTAGGAATTTTATTTATTTCACCACAAAAAAAAAATAAAAATGTCAGTGCTTTGGCCACGCCCCCAGATCAGAAATTCATAAAAAATTCATAATTTTTTCATTTTTCTGTAGCTGATTAATACTAACGAGCTACAAAAAAATGATAACAATTATGAATTTTTAAACCAGCACTGGGCAATATATCGTACGTATGGATATATTAGACGTATTGTGTACAATATATTAAAATAAGCTTATTGTAATATTGTAATTAGGGTATGAGTTCATTCCAAAATGAGTGCAAGCCTTTTTACGGGGAAGCCGAAGTACTTTTTTTGAGGCACTCGGTCTATGTCCATCGACCTGGTCAGGAGGGGTGGCGCTGTGAGGTGTTCGTTCAGCCGTTTCACATTTGGTTCAGGGTCTTGGAGGGGGTGGCTTGTTTTAACACTCAAGGTTCATTCAGGACCTTCCAGGCAATTCCCCTGAACACACCCCCCCCCCCTCCTCCTCCCCCTCAGCCCATGAGAAGAAGTGGAGCATTTCCTTCAGTGGACTTTCCGTTTCAAAAACTGTATGAAGGCTGCTGCTGCCCGACGTTCAGTCATAGTACAGAGAGGAAGTTGATGAAGCCCAGTTTGAAAACCTTCACTACCTCACCTTCCCCCTATATCGCTACATTTAGTGAATAATACACAATTCACATAACTCTTTTATACGGTCCAATTACTGCGAAGATATGGGCGTTAAGGTACAGGAGGAGAGGCCCATCAATCTGTCATGGTTTGATCTTTCCTCTCCTTCAACCGTGGAGGCAGGGAATTAATCAAAAGAGCAGTTCTTGCCAAATTACAGATGTGGGTTCAAAGATGGATGGGCCTCCCTGACATGCGCTTGACAAGCCAGCGAGAGAGATTAATTTTGCACCTCACCGATGATTGGCGTGACACTAAAAACCAAGGATCGTGCGTAGTCACGGCCCGCGTTCCTCACATAAGCTGAACAATATGGGACGAGACAAAAAAAGAGAGAGATTGAGGGGAAAGCGGCAGCTCTGGAGCAGGTAATCTCTGCCTTCAGGTTGAGTTTGTACCGTTTCATAAGCCACCAGCCGCAGGCGGCGTGGGTCAATGGCAGCCCGTGCCTCAGCAGGGCCTTCAGGTTTCTGGACGCTGGCAGGATTGAGTTATGTGGTCAGTGTCCTGTCAAATGTAATAACGGTGCTAAGGCTGAGTTAAAGCCCGGGATTTTTTTCCCTTCACCTCGGCTCAGTACCCTGTAATGCATCAGTAATGCATCGGTCCCAGGCTGGTCCAAACACAATACACAGGTGTCATATGATCATATTCTGCTCATGGGGGGTGTGAGACAGATTGCATTCAGCGAGCATTAGTGAGGTCAGGATGTTGGATGATCACCACTCCACCTCATCCCCGACTCCCCATCTGATCCCCCCCAAAAGTATTGGATTGAGCACTATAACTCCTGAGAACACAGTTCCACTGCTCCACAGCTCAAAGCTGGGGGGCTATATACCCCTCTAACCCACGTAGCCTGGTATCAGGCACGATTTATCTGTTTATCTGCTCCAGAGAGTCCTATTCTATTGGCAGTACTTCTCCACAGGGTCTAGACAAGCTGTATGAACTGTAAAAATGACACGATCCTGTAGGAATTTTGACATGTTAATCAATTTGAAACTGAGGAACCTCTTATGCTGCTTCAGAGAACCTTCGGTTAAAGGACAAGGGTTTCTTGAAGGTTCTTCAAAGCAGTCTAAGAGGTTCCTCCACAGTTTCAAATTGAAGGACCTCCAAAAATTCATCAAGGCCCTTGTACTTTTTACAGTGTGCATTTGCACATCTGTAGCTCACGTGGCACCATGAACTGGAGCACTATTAGCCCTGGCCCCTGGCACTGGGCCATCTTCCTTTGACAATACAGCAGACGGTCACATTCTACTAGGCTGTCCCACTGCACTTAGGGAGCTTTGACCGTTGGCCCTGGACTGGTCCTCTTGCAGCTGTAGACCGTGCATGCCGCGGTGCATGTTGACATAGACTCGGATGATCGTTGGAACATCCAAGGGCAGGTTCTAGGTCTCAATGAGTGCAGTATGTAAAGACTTTGACTATATATATATATATATATATATATATATATATATTTATTTATGTATCTCTCTATCTCTACAATGATGAAGGACTAGAGGATGACCAACACAAACTGTTCCGAAGGTGGTAGCAGTGTAATAACTTTTTAAATACATATAAATTTACATAACAGCTAAAGAGAAAGACTGAGTGTAAGAGTATTTAATTATTAGGCGTATATTGACAGACATTAAGTAATCAGACAGTCTGGCTCAGTTACACTCGGATAAACAGGTTGTTTGTGTTAAAGTGCAGAACATTGGATAATTGGAGAATTATTTAGAGAAACACACTTCAGGTACACTCGCACTGAAATTCACAGCTTTACACAGGGAAAAAGAAAGAAATTTGGAGGGGAGTGACAGGTAGAGAGAGAGAGAGAGAGAGAGCCACAGCAAATCCATTCTTCAGAGGGAGTAAATTTATTGCCCACTAATGACTTGATCAATTTAAAGCTCACAGGTTCTGCATCAGAGCCCAAATAGAAGTGAAATCACTCCCACTCTCTCCCTCTCACACTCTGCATTCACACATGGGGTGATTAAAAAGAAAATCAGGCTGACCCGTCCACTCTGCATGCTCATCCTCTCCCATCAGTGCAGGAAAGACGGGCAGAATCGATAAAGGTGTGATGACTACAAAATCCATAATCAGCCCTTTTTTAGGCGATTATTGTTCGGTTAAAGTTGCAGTCAGGCAGGCAGAACAGAGGATGTGGTTGTCATGGAAACAGGGAACCGTCTGAAAGGTTGCAGATCTGCTGAAACCAGGTGAGACGGAGACAAAGGCATCATCATTATCCCGCCATCATCGTCCAGGGAGATAGCAGAGGGCACGCTTTGTTGACTGGGCGAAATCAAACATGTCCCACTGAATTATCAGCGGAGTGCTTCACAGAAGAACCGGGCCAAGTGAATATCACTGCATTTTCAAATATACCGACCACCCATAACATTAGTACCACTGATGTTGATTATCTTTGTCCACAGTGGCATCTGTATGCGGTTTGATCTACATATTAGGCCAGCCTGGTCTCAAATGCGATCTTTACATACGTGACTAAAACAGTATTTCAGAAATCGTATGATATATAGCTCGAACCTCATGCATACACACAATTCCATAACGCAACCCAAACACGCAAAACCACGGTAATTATATTCCCCAAACCCAACCTAACCTGACCTTATGCTTAACCCTTAAACTCTGAGCCAATTTGTTTGGATGTTTTCATAATTTGACGTACTTTTATTCACCAAGACGTATTCATGGGAGATGGTCACACATTCCAGATATTGTAATATTCAGGAGATCCTAGGCTAATCAAATGTCTTCATTTGTGATCTAAATAGTAACAGAATGTTACTAAAGGTCTGTCCTTCAAGCTCCTGTTTTGGTCAAACATTTATTATTAAACTATTTTGCTTTAAAGGAGTGCCCTTGCGCTCAGAGTTGCTGGCTGGGCACCGGTTCTCCCGTTACCCTATTCAGGAATAAGCGGTATAGAAGATGGATGGATGGATGGATGGATGGATGCTTTAAAGGACTAAAAACATTTACATTCTAGACATCATCTTGGAAATGTATCATCCAAAGTCTTTATGATCTGAAAATGCAAATATTTTGATGCTATTTGTAATGATTAGATTGACAAGGATGTTTATAATAATATGTTCTTCACAATACTTGACAGTGATCCATATAAAACTGAATATCTTTTTATATTCATGTATATAATAGTATTATCCCTTCTCAGGACTTTTATTCTGAAATTTGAAAGCAAATAAAGAAAGCAAACCCTTCTTGTTTTTAATTATAAACCATTGACATCATCAGCCCCGCCCCCTCTCTCTGATCAGTCAGAGTCTGCCTGCAGGTTGAGCGTCAGCCCCGCCCCCTCTCTCTGATCAGTCAGAGTCTGTATGCAGGTTGAGCATCAGCCCCGCCCCCTCTCTCTGATCAGTCAGAGTCTGGATGCAGGTTGAGCGTCAGCCCCGCCCCCCTCTCTGATCAGTCAGAGTCTGTATGCAGGTTGATCATGTTCACGTGGACAGAGCAGTAAACATGCACTGGAAGCTCCTTCGGCATTTAAACTGGGATTTAAATCAGTTGGAAACGAGTGAATTTTACATTCTACACCTAAAACTAACCCAACCCAACTCTGTCACATTTAAATAGTCCAATCACACCCGCAATACCAGTGTAACAGTAGATGTCAATATCATCTACAGTGGCTTGGGAAGACATGGTGATCACCGTCGTTGTGTGGGTGAGGTAGAGTCAATTTGACTGAAGGATTAAAAGTAACATCATGACTAAACCGCGGCTGCATGCTAATGAAGGAAAAATACAAGGTCATGTTCTCTGAGTCATATTGTTGTGACACAATTATAACCAGTATTAATATCGAGATTTTTTTCTGCTGGCTTGTCTGGACACTTTAATTAGCTCTTCCGTTACCGCCGGCAGCAAGTAATGAGCAACTTCACTGATAAGATGTGTATTCACTGCGGCGCCTGTGACAACACACATATAGATTTGCACACAAATTCCACGGGTTAATGTCTCAATTATGAGTGTCAATTCAGTAAACATTACCTTGGTTTTTGAAGAGTTTCTTAAGATATTCGTTGCACATTAATTGACGATGGATCACACACTACACGACTTCAACCAAACTGAACATACCCCAAAATGAAAGCTGCACTTTGTATGAGATGTTAGCATTTTTGATTTCCATTCCACCTTAAATGGAGCTGCTGTGTCACTTAAGGTGTAACGTAAAATTTACGTTTTTTGCTTTTGATGTTCTGATTTGATTAGCTGTTCAGATTTAGTCACTGACCAGTAGTACTCAATTATGCTCAAAGTCAGGTTGAAAAATGAGATGTTTGAGGTTCTCCGACTGGGCTGAAGGGCGATCACGAGGCCAAAAATCTGAGTCTGCGCCCCTAAACACACTACACGGTTCTCTCTCCGACTGTGAACTCTACTGGCACTGAACTAACTGGCAAAAACAAATCTACAGACTAGAGAAAACCAGCATAGGCTCAGCCTGACTTTCACTCTCAGCTTGTCCAGAAATGCATGTAAGCTTGTCCATTTCAAAGGGCTCAACCTCCCATATGTGGTGGGAGCCCTGTTTAATGCTGTTTTCAGAACATCAACACAGTCACCCAATTATCCCATACAGAAATCTGACTGCTGTATTTGCACCTATATCAATGAGGACTGAGCATGTAGAACTACACAATATGGCCAGAAGTATTAGGACACCCTCTCGTTCATTGTTTCTTCTGAAATCAAGGGTATAAAATAGAGCTTATCCTGCTTTTATTGGAGTAAATGTCTCTACTGTCCAGGGAAGGCTTTCTAATAGGTTCAGGAACATTGCTGGGAGAATTTGATTGCATTCAGCAATCTGAAGCCAGTACGTTGACTGGATCACCAGTCCACCTCATTTCCAACTCCCCAACTCATCCCTCCCAAAAGTATTGTGGAGCACCATCATTCCATCGTTCAATCATCGTCATATTTATAGAGATGGCCAGTGCTTCATTTTAGAACCCTTTTCTAACCACTTTAGAAGAACTACAGTATGAGAAGTTCATGAGAGTATGAGAGGCCTGAACCTGTGAAAAGCCAAGGAAATTGTCGTGCCAGATGTGACATCATAGTTAATCTGTAGAAAGGATTTCCTTCATGGGTCTGATGCACTGGCACTATGATCCAAGGAGCACAGATTCGAATCCCAGGTCATTCCCATTCACAGCTGGAGACTGAGAGAGCACAATCGGCCATACTCTCTCGGGGGGGGGGGTAGATGACGCTCTCTCTCCACATCACACCCAGTCCGATGCTGGTGTCTATTACCTGTTACATCAGAGCTGTGGCTGCCCAGCCGTGATACCTAGCAATAGTGGCAATTTGAGAAAAGGCTGTTTCACGTGTATCAGAGGAGCATCCTGTGTCAGGAGCATTGTGGGATGGACTGATACTTCCAGATTGGGAGGAGAATTGAGAATTGGTGTGAAGTGAAAAAGATAAAGCAACTATCACTGCTGATCAGTTGAATCAAAGTGCATTATTTCCCCAATAAACAAAGCTGTAATATGCAGAATCAACATGCTGCAGTAATAACAGGTCTGATCAGAGATCAGTAAAATTGAGGGTGAGCGTCCAATGATTATTCACCTTTTCTTCCGAGAAAATCTTTTCATTTTTGATGCCAGATCAGTGAGTCTCAAAGACTTCCCTGCAGAACCTGCAGCTGGAGATTTCTTTCATTTGTTTCTTTTTTTCTCCACCTTTTCTTTCATACCTGCGTTTTTTTTCTCGTTTTTTTTTTTCTTCTCCTCCTACAGTTTCAAAAGAATATCTTAGCCCTGATATTCCTTCTGATCCTGGTGATGTGCTTGGAATTTGATGCACTGCCAATCTTTAATTAAAATCTGGGACTGCCTCCCTGTGGGCAGCTCTCTGGAAGAGATGTTTCCTGTCACGTTTCCAGCATTTGGATTCTTTTTCCTTTTAAATATCGCTATCTCAGACATCGTGTTGCGGATCGATTTCGCTGGATATCAATTTGCTTTTGAAGGCCGGTTGCTCCCATCATCGACTCAGATCAATCTTCGGGCTTTGTGGGGGTGAGTCAGTGCAGATGGCTTCGGAATAATGTCCGGCAAATGGATGAGGTAGCAGACAAACACACCTATAAAACGAAAGGATTCGTATATTTTCATTGTGAAGCACACGAGGCATGAAAACTGCACAAACAAATCCCGAGCTCCATTTCATTTCCTTGGGAATGAGCCATATTGTAAACAGATATATCACCAACATATTTACATTACCAACACCAGAGACCGTGGCCATGGAGATAATGATCTGGACAGGTTCCTAGTTGCACACATTTGGTAAGTAATTACATTTCGGGAGAACTAGGAATAATAATTGAAACTTTGAGTTCAGAGTTTGCTATGAAAACTCCTTGGCAGCAGGAGTGTGCCTGAAATTCAGCTTCCTTCCAATATAATGTCCTAGAAATTCTACTTTTACTGTCCAGTTTCTGCACCCCACCCTCACCCTGTCTCCTCCATTAACCTAGCCATAGCCCTCAGTCCTCTCTCCATTTATCAAGTAGACTAAAGCTCACTGGACTCGGGAGCTGACATGTTTGGCATGCTGGCAGATCAAAAAGAGGCATGGCTGAATTCACACGTATCAGAGAAGGTGTAGGCATGCCCTCAACTGCGCGGCAGGTCTGGGTCGGGAGGTCTGGCCTTCGAGCTCAAAGTCACCTAAACTCCTGCGCAAGTTCTCCGAAGAAGGAATTGTTGGAATCAACCGATTTGTTTTGAAGGACGACTAGCGAATTCGTACATGGAGGCATCGTGGCCAGCGTCGATATCAACAGTTTGTTGTCATGTCACGTTCAGAAGGTCTGGTGCCATGTCACGTTCAGAAGGTCATCATTACAAACACTTTCACAGCCCAATTTTACGTTAATGAGGTCCTGCAATGTGGTCCTACCTTTTCTGAACACTCACCCCGGTGCTCTATTGCAACAGGACAAGGCTCATCCACACACTGCTGCCGTGTCAAGATCTCGTCTTGAAGACACAGATACTACGCCGTGGTCGGTCTCATCTCCAGACCTGTCCCTGATTGAAAATGTGTGGGATGTTAGTGGACGCTCTAACAGTCCACCCCTACCGCACCATCTGTAGAACTGACAATACCATGTTTTCTGTGTGGGTGTTTGTCTCATATAGAGTCCTGTGTAGTTCCCTCTTGCTTCTAGCAAGTGTGTCTTGTTTCGGTCTTGTCTCCGCCCATTCCCAGCTGCCCTCGTGTGTATATATACTCACTCATGTCAGTGTGGTGTTGTGAGTCTACTGTTATCTGGTATGTTACGTCCCCTTTGACCCTGTTGTCTAGTATTGTGTATGTACGTCAATAAAAGCCCAGCTAGTGCTTCCGCTTCATCCTTCACCCCGTGTTCCCGACACCAAGTTCTAAGACGGGACTAACAGTAATGTGTTGTGAACAAAGGATTCATCTTTCCTTCCTATTCTATTGGCAGTACCTCTATACAGAGACTAGACAAGCTATGTGTGCATTTGCACATCTGTGCCAGCAATGAGTGTCACCTTGGGTGTCACAAACATTTGGACACATAGCGCACTATGCTAATACAGTATACTAATATAAGGGTGTAGTTGTTCAATTACAGTAAGGATGAATGGACTGCCATGTTTCTGACCAGCAGTCCATTGAACCCGGAGCTGCTTAAGACACGTTTCCCAGAAATCGGAAATTCCCTGCTGGTCTCATTTCAAAAGATTAGGAAAGTGCCATGGCGAGGTGAGCGCCTACAGGAACATTATGCACTAATGCAGCACCGAAACCTCGGCGCGCTCTGGATATGGCCGTCGAGTCTTCAGAACATTTTCAACGAATGGGGGAAAGAAACAGATCTTAATACAAGAACAAAGAGCGAACCTTCTTCAAATTTGAGGAAATGCCATAAAAAAGTCTGCACTTTCCAAGCTGACAGAGGAAGCGTCCCCCAGTGCGAAGCTCTTATCTCCTTATATTGCTTTGAAACGTCCGCGCCTCCAATTAAGGTGGCTGTTGCTGCGGCTCCGGATTAAATAAAGTGATCAGAGACTCGACAGGTAAACAGGAGAACACAGGATTGACCAGTCGACCGATACTAATCCATACACTGTGTTTATGTTTATGTAACGAATGCGCTGCTGTGGCCCTAATAACTCACATACGCGTAATTTTAATAATCCCCACAACTATTAATGGCGTCAAACCACAGAGCAGCAGAGCAGCAGCTTTCACAGACTAAATCACCAATTAGCATTTATAAGACCTGAGCTTTGATACTGGATAAGGAGGCTTCTTTTTATCTAGGTGTCAAATCTGCACCAAGCCAAGTCTTATGACCACTAACACCTTAACAGAACCTGGGATCCACTTTGCAGGCAGTTACATGCCATTTTCTAGGCTTTCCAAACGAATTAATTCCCAGTTTAAATGCCAAAGCAGCTTCCAGTGCATGTTTTCCGCTGCATACAGACTCTGACTGATCAGAGAGAGGGGGCGGGGCTGATGCTCAATCTGCATAACAGACTCCTGACTGATCAGAGAGGGGGGCTGATGCTCAACCTGCATACAGACTCTGGCTGATCCAGAGAGAGGCGGGCTGATGCTCAGCCTGCATACAGACTCTGGCTGATCAGAGGCAGGCTGATGCTCAACCTGCATACAGACTCTGACTGATCAGAGAGAGGCGAGGCTGATGCTCAACCTGCGCCTACAAGACTCTGGCTGATCAGAGAGAGGCGGGGCTGATCTCAGCCTGCATACAGACTCTGGCTGATCAGAGGCGGGCTGATCTCAGCCTGCATACAGACTCTGGCTGATCAGAGAGAGGGGGCGGGGCTGATGCTCAACCTGCATACAGACTCCGACTGATCAGAGAGAGGGGGTGGAGCTAATGTCATCACTGACCCAGATACAAGGTTATAGAGGAACACAAGAAGGGAGGGGCTATTTGCTCTCTCTCTCTTTGCTCACACAGTGTTCAAAGTTCAGAATAAAATTCCCGAGAAGGGATAATACTGAAACACATACATAAACAAACAAAATAATATTATTATAAATATCATTATCAACCTAATCATTACAAAAAATTAATGACAATTATTACATTTTCAGATCAAAAAATCTAAAAACCTTTAGGCACAAATACTTTTTTTGAACAAAATATGGTGTAATTCAAGCAAATGTTTACATTTTGTTAAAATGAAGAGATTTTGTAATGATCTCCTGAAAATAACAATATCTGGTATGTGTGACTTTCCTGTAAATATTTTTCTATTTTTTAGTGAATAAAAGTACATCAAACGCAGGGTTTCTAAGTTAAAATAAAATAAAATAAATAAATAAATAAATAAATAAATAAATAAATGAATGAATGAATGAATGAATGAATGAATGAATGAATGAATGAATGAATGATAATGTATTCTAATTATATAATTGTCTTGTAAAATCACAGTATATCCCTGTCATTTGAAAACAAAAAAAAATGTTAAAAGAGGGGAGGAAAGAAACAAAAAAGAATAGAAAAACAGAGGGAGAGAAGGAAAAGCTGAGGCTGAGAGAGAGAGAGAGAGAGAGAGAGAGAGAGAGAGAGAGAGAGAGAGAGAGAGAGAGATGTGGAGGAAGTGAAGAGGAAGGGAGCGAGAGATACATCATGAGAAAAGGAAAGAAAAAGAGGGAAAAACAGATGGAAGGAGAATGTGAGAGAGGGATGGGGGGGGTTTGACCTATTTATTATTCATCCCACAATCTGAAGACATCTACCGGCCGGCCAAATTAATGAGAAAACATGATTGACCAATTGTGAAGCTCCTGTGCTCTCCACAGACTCTGAAATTGAGTTTGAGAGAGAGAGAGAGAGAGAGAGAGAGAGAGAGAGAGAGAGAGAGAGAGAGAGAGAGGATCTTACATGTGAAATTGGTTGGATGGCATGAACAGTGTGAGCAGTTGTTTGTATTAATGAACACAGTCAGTGTCAATAATCTTCGATATTTTCCCTTTTTGACGTAAAGTGAACCAGCAGCTGTTTGTCACCTCAATCAGCCACAACATTAAAACCACCTGACAAACATTAAGACCAACAAAACAGCCCTGACACACTGAAGACTGAAGGATTCCTCTGGTATCAGACTACATTACTCTACTCTACATTACACTACACTACACTACACCAGTGTACTCTACACTACACTACACTACACTGTATGTTCTGACATTTCCTTTAGAATATGCTGATATAATTCAGACGCTGTCCTGGTTCAGATGCAGCAAAACAAGCCTAAAAGAAGATACTACCTCCACCATGTTTCACAGATGGGATAAGGTTTTAATGCTGGAAGACACTTTTTAAATTACACTTGTAACTGGAATTTACTGCTTAACGGTGCCACCTGCACTGCACATCATTTATTGAATGTCTGCTTTTGTACTTTTGTCTTTCGTGTTTTATTTTTTCTTTTCAATTTATTCATTTTTATTTAAATGTCGGTACCTGCACCAAGAAAAATTCCTTGTACACCTGGTACCTGGCGAACTGATTGAGTGTTTTCCATTTTCCAAACATAACGCTTTTCAATTAAAACAAAACTATTATCTCTCTTCCTCTCCATCTTTCCTTTTATTTTATTTTCTTCCTTCCCTTTTCCTCTAGCTCCCTTTCTCACTCCCCTTTTCTCCATTCTTCTCTCCCCTTTGCATATCTCTCTCCTCTTTCCATCCTTATCACTGTCTTGCTCTCCCTTCCTCTCACTTTTCCAACACTCTCCATCGTTGTCTCTCTCTCTCTCCATCCATTTCCTGGTCTCTCGATCCCTCTCTACCTCTCCCTCTTTGTGTCTCCACCTCCCCACCCCTCTCCCCGCGGTGGTAGGTGGTGCTTAATTCTCGGTCTTCATGTATTAAGGAAATGGGGCCGCCTCGGATTTAAACTCGGTTCATGACATTGTTGTTTCTGAGTTAATCAACAAGCCGTCAGCTCCTATTACTGTGGGACGCAAGTACAGCCAGGCTCGAGTGGCATTACGGGGATTCTGTCAGGATTTAAAAACACCGCTGTCTCTAAGCTGTTTTTCTAACCTCACACTGAAACCTGACTTTCCTAATTTCAGCTCATCATTAAACAGAACAACATGTACTACAGGGACAAAAGTATTGGGACACCTCATTCATTGTGTCTTCAAGGGTATTAAAACGAGTTTATCCGACTTTTGTCGGAGTAACTCTCTCTACTGTCCAGGGAAAACTTTCTACTTGATTTTGGAATGAACATTACTGTGAGAATTTGATTGCATTCAGCAATGTATGTTAGTGAGGTCAGGATGTTGGATGATCACCACCCTAACTCATCCCAGAAGTCCTGGATGGAGCACCATTGTTCCAGAGAACACAGTTCCACTGCTTCAGACCCCTCTAACAGAGACTTATTCTATTGGCAGTACTTCTCGTAATACGTAAAATGTAGTACGTTTCGCATAATGGTTCAGAAAACCTCGAATGTTAGATACATTTCTGTATATTATACAACATATAGATGGAATTTGTCCTCCACATTTAACCCATCCATACAGTGAAACTACACATACACACACTAGTGAATTCACACACTAGGGGGCAGTGAGCACACATGTCTGAAGCAGTGGGCAGCCCTATCCTCAGTGCCTGGGAAGCAGCTGGGAAGCAGCAGTTTAGTGCCTTGCTCAAGGGCAGTTCAGTCATGTCCAGGGAATTGAACCAGCAACCTTCCAGTTACAAGGCTGGTTCCCTAACCACCAGGCTGCCCAAAACCATTGCTCCACTTTGCACTTGAGCAACAGGATTACGCACTTGGCGTCATTAGTTCTCTTGTTAGGGAAGGAAAGTGTGTCTGCAATTCTGAAACGAACCACTAGATGCCCTACTATGGAGAACGACAGCAAAGACCTGACAGTGAGGGGCATAGAGCACTGAAATGTGGGTATGTAGCTCTACACTACTGAGACAGGCAGAGAAGCTGACATCTCTAAGATGGCAGCACTCACTGTTGTATGTAAAGAACAAGGTACTATCAAAGTCTGATCTTCACAACACATTTGTGGACATGTATCACGGTATGAACAAAAGAGATTTCTGAGGAGCTGAAGATGCTCTTCAGGCCCGAAAAGTTACAAAACCATCTCCAAAGAGTTTGGACTCCACCGATCCACAGTCAGACAGATTGTGTACCAATTCAAGAAGATTCAAGACCCTTATTACCCTCCCCAGGAGTGCTCCACCAATGATCACACCAAGAGCAAGGCAAGAATCCAAGGTAACTTCTAAGTGACTGTTCATGTTCACGAGTCCACCATCAGGAAAGCAATGCACAACAATGGTGAGCACGGCAGGGTTGCAAGAAGAAAGCTGCTGCTAACAGTTACTTGCTGCTGCCCATCTGCATTTTGAAAAAGATCACATGGACAAGCCAGGTTGATATTGAGACATTTTTTGTTGTTGTTGTTGTTTAAATGAGAAATGTTCTGTTTGGAAAAAGGAAAACACTGCATTCCAGCATGAAAACCTTTTCCCATCTGTGAAACATGGTGGTGGAAATATTATTTGGTCTGCTTTGGTGCATCTGGACCTGGACGGTTTGCTGTCATTGATGGTATTCTAGAGTTTGCCGGCAAATTCTAATGGAAAATCTGTCACTGAGCTGAATCTCTCAAGAGATGTGGGTCATGCAGCAAGACAACAACCCTAAGCACACAAGTCGTTCTACCAATGAACGGTGAAACCCGGTGAAACCCTTGACCTTAGTCCAATAGATATGTTGAACAGATATTGTTCACATGCTTTTGCCCTCACAGATATGCAATACTGGATCATTTTCTTCCATAAATAAATGAATAAGTGTAATATTTGTGTCTATTTTGAGTGATTTGCTTCTCTTTCACAAATGTTTAAGCACCGCTGTAGGTAAGAGGGGGCATTAAGGGTTAACGCCACTCATTTTCCACATTTTCAGGTGAGCTGCTTCCCTCTGCAGTCTGATGGAGGTACTCCAGCAACACACTCTCTATTTCTCACTCTCTCTTTTGCACATACACACTTTTTCTCTCTCTCTCTCTCTCTCTCTCTCTCTCTCTCTCTCTCTCTCTCTCACTCGTGTAAACACACTTTCACACTCTTTATCACTCTCACCCACACACCTTGTCTCTCCGAGGCCCTCACTTTCTCGAACACTGGCACCCACACCCACCATCATAAATCCTGAACGGGTAAGTGGATTATTAGATAATTTGGTTTATTCCCCACCCAGAGCGATGGAACAAACTGGTGCAATAAAGCGCTTTAGCCGGAGCTGTATCTAATAAGAGTGTGATGTTTAACTGGGCATCCAGAGTGATGACACAATCTCGCCCAAACTGGCTCCAATTACAGCCTAATGAATCAGTTCACATTACAGAGAAATAACACACATTTATCACTGAGTGGCGACACACACAGCCACACAGAACACTGGCACAGCCAAACGCTTTGGGTGGCATGTGGTTAAATGTATTGTGTGTGTGTGTGTGTGTGTATGTGTGTGTACGTCTAACAGAGTGGACAGTGAGTGGACACAGTGTTTAAACACTCCAGCAGCACTGCTGTGTCTGATCCACGCATATCAGCGCAACACACACGAACACACCACCACCATGTCAGTGTGACTGCAGTGCTGAGAATGACCCACCACCCACATCATAGCTGCTCTGTGGTGGTCCTGTGGGGTCCTGGTCATTGAAGATCAGGGTGAAAGGAGGAGAATAAAGTCTGCAGAGAAACAGATGAACTACAGTCTGGAATTATAGAACTACAAAGTGCTCCTGTGTGATCAGAGGAGCTGATTATTTGGACAGTGACTCTAAAAACAAGTATAATGTTATGGTTGTCCAAATGTCCAAATGTGTCTACTTTAGAGTAATTGGCTTCCATTGCACACCCTCAGCTGGCCTGAAGAGAAGTACTGCCAATAAAATAGGAGCAGATAAACAAATGGGAAACTACTGGTACCATGCCTAATGCCACGGATGGGCTAGAGAGGTGTAAAGACCCCAGCACTGACCTGCGGAGCAGTGGAACTGACAGTAGAGACAGTTACTCCAACAGGACTCCAGCAGGTGTCCCAATACTTTTGTCCGTATAGTGAACATTAAAAATGACATGATTAGACTGAAACACAGCTGTGTGCTGTATGTTTGGAGGAAACCGTGGAACCTACACCCCCTCACAAGTTCTCAGATGGCTTCCCTTTTACCTTCTTCAGATTAGTGAATACATCGTTTGGGCCCAAAACTCTTTGGCTGAACGTAGGTCACCTGCAGAAAAAAAGCAGGGTCATGAGATAGCCATGAAAATATAATAACCATTTTTACCTCCACTGAGTCAAGGAAACGTGGGAAATCGCTTCCTCTTGCACTTAACAGCAACCTTGGCAGAGCGTGCCGGTGTCAAAAGCAAGGGGAGCGTGGAAGAAAAGATGGACATGCCTTTGTTCAGCAAGGTATTCATCTGTTCAGTCAAGTCTTTCAGTGTCTGTGGAGGAGGGAAGAAAGGATGACATGTATTTACAGCAGGAAATGGACCCTTGCTTAAATAGATGAAAATGGAAGTGCCAGAGTGTCTCACAGAAGAGCACAACCTGTGCAAATTCATAACAAAAAAAAATTGAAAACATGGTAAACCGTGGCCTTGAGGATTTCTATTGAATGTGCTTCAGGCCAGAAGAAGTCAAACAAACAAGGTCTACAAGTGAAATGTGGGAGCAGCCGCATTCACCAGCTCTTTCCAAGTGTTCGGCGTAGTCGTTTTTGTTCCATTCCTACACACCCCACATCACCTGCCCAATGGCATCCACCTTCTCTCAGCTCCAGCTCTCAGCCACCTTCTCGTTGACCTCTGGTACCTCCAGCAGGAAGTTGGGGTCAGCGGTGGCATCCATGTAGGTGCAGCATAGGGGTTAATCACACAGGTAACAGGGATGTCCCACAATATATATATATATATATATATATATATATATATATATATATATATAAGGAAAATGCTTTTAATTTTGAATAGAAGTAAATGTAAAATAAGAGTAATTGTCAGTCATTTTTGAGCATTTCTATTGGTTTATTAATGCAGAACTATTTACACAGTGTCATGGGGAAAACTAATAATGAACAAAAATGGAGATACATGGTTTTCACTGGACAGAGAAATAAAATGAAGAACCCTGAATGTCCTTAATTATTATTTTTTATTTATGTATGTGTCAGTATTATCTCTTCTCAGGACTTTAATTCTGAAATTTGAAGCAATCGTTTTCCTTTCTAACCCAATATCTGGGTCAGTGATGTCATCAGCCCCAACCCCTCACTGATTAGTCAGAGTCTGTATGCAGGTTGAGCATGTACATGTGGACAGAGCAGTAAACATGCACCGGAACCTCTTTCAACATTTAAACTGGGATTTACTCCAGTTGGAACCGAGTTTCAGAGTTTGATTATAAACTTTACTGGTATGATATGTGTATCATGTCTGTATGTTATTCTTATCCTGAGATTTGAAACGTAAAATACCACCATGTATGAGTTCCCATCTCCTGTAACATGGCCATTCCGGAGATACAAGGTTTATCCAGTTTAGTAGAACGTGTTCCTCATGCAATGTAAGGAGGTTCCCCACCCTTCCACCAAATGAGATGTTGCTGAGTGCCTCCAGTGTTCCAGAACTGGACAAAACACAGCTGTCATGGCTCGGGAATGTGATGGAACTCAACATTAAATGAAGATTAAATCAAGCCGCCGGTCCTCTTATCATGTAGACGGCTTGCGTAAGAGGTTTCTAAGAGTCTTGACGGCTTCATTTACCAGTGTCTGCTGTACATCACTGTTTCGTCTGATCACAAACCCACGCAAATTAATGAAGCGTTTCTCTATGAGCTCGAAAATGAGCCATCACTGGCAACAGCCGGTCGTAAAAATAGCCAACGTAACGGGAAATAACAGCAAACGCTGGCTGTCGTGGTGGGTGAAAAAAGGAATTGCTTTAAATAAAATCCTCAGTTTTGAACTTCAGAGAAAGTGTGATTTTCCTTCAGTTAGTCATTTCCAAATATCACACCAGGTTCATGCGTCTTTGTCTGAGAAGGACCCCTGCGGCAGGCAGCTGCTTTCCTCAACCACAGCTCTTTGGCAATGTTGATAATTGGATTTATCCCCCCCACCATCATCTTTCTCAGGGGTCCCTGCGTTTGGGAAACAGCGGAGAGAGCGAATGTTAGTTAGTTGTCTGAGGGAGAGGGTGTCAGGTAGAATAACAGGAGGAGAACGGCAAAGAAGCAACAACAGAGGAACATTTTCTGCTGTCAGGCCTGTCAGACCCTGGACAATCAATAGCCGCCCGCCAACACGCGAGGGGCATCACTGTCAGAGAGATCCCATCAGACACGCAGGCCACACACACCAATTTAGCGTTAAGATTGCAACCCTTTTATGAACGATCTGCTGGCCGGCTACGTCTGCATACGCACACAGCAACATAATCAGATTCTCGATTAAGGCGTCAAGGATTCTGTGGCGTCAACAGAGGCATTGGATGCCAACGGTGGCTGGGAATTGTCTTTGTGAATAGTATGATTGTCCGGCGCCCTATAATTCAACTGGATTGAATGCCTTTATTGTCATTGTGTTAAATTGGCATTAGGCAGGATTCAAGAAACACGCCCTCTAGTGGCAGTAAAAGCCCAGTACGTATTCCTACAGGTTGGGCCAGCTCTGAACAGGAGGGACTAAACTCCAAACAGGCCTTAAATGCCCTCTCCTATATCTGTCATTATTCAACAAATACAAACATTAATAATTGTAATAATAATTAACTTTTTGAACCCTAGGCAAGTTTCGTGGGATGTTTTTATAGTTTGATGTACTTTTCTTCACCAAATAATTTGAAAAGTATTTATAGGAAAACTCTTCATCTTTTGCGTATAAAGACAAAAAAATTTACTAGCACTTTAAATCTCAAAAATCCTGCGGGAAATTGATCATCCAGAGTATTTCTAAGATAATAATGCAAGAAATTTTGATATATTATTAGTAATGATTAGATGGACAAGGATATTAATAATACAACCGGAATGTCCTTTATTATTTTTCAATATGTACGTTTTATCCCTTCTCAGGACTTTTATTCTGAAATTTGAACATTGTGTGAGCAAAGGAAGAGAGTAGCCCTTCCTTTCTCATTTTCCTCTGTAACCCAATACCAGAGTCAGTGACATCATCAGCCCCGCCCCCTCTCTCCAATCAGTCAGTGTCTGTATGAAGGTTGGGCATGTTCACGTGGACAGAGCAGTAAACATGCACCGGAAGCTCCTTTGACATTTAAACTGGGATTTCAGTTGAAAACCAGTGAATTTTCACATTTTTCTGAGCTTGTAGTTTATGATATGTGTATCATGTCTTTAGGTTACTCTGATCCTGAGATATGAACCTTAGGAAACAGAGTGCAGTGTGTATTCTCTTCTGTATATAACTGTGTTGTCAAGTCCATTATAAACATCAGTGTCACCTAGGAAAACAATATCTGGTATGTGTATCTCCTATAAATACTTTGTAATGTTTAGGTAAATAAAGGTCTGTGAAACCATAAAAATATTCCATCACAAAACCTTATCACAATACATCGCAATATATCAAATCGTGACCCCTGTATCATGATATGCATCATGTTGCCAGATTATTGCCGACACACAGCCATATTACAAAATCTTCCCTTGAGCTTCTGCTGTAACATATTCAACTCATTGTCACGTTTTGAAGCTTAAATTTCAAAACTCAAAGCATTTTAATAATAATCATTTTAACTCAAACCAAATTAATAAAGTCTTGATTCGATTCCTGTAGAACTGATGATGATCTCATTGACAAACTGTAGATCAGCACTGCTGGTGCTTTTTATTTGGTCCATTCAAGCTCATCCAAACTCAGAATGCCCAAAAACTAAGCTAGTGTCACAAAAAAATCTAAATTCTAAGAAGAAAAACATAATTTTCGGTGGACAAATTTCTATTAGTTCACTCGTCATGAAATGTTATATGATTCACATTATGTCAAAAAGTGAAAAATCCATTTTTCACCTCATATTGCCTCAAATGTTGTTTCAAACTGACTTTGCTTAAACATTAATACTGTTCCTAATAAAATTCTGAATAGAATTGTGACTAAGCTGCAATTCAAACATTCTCTCAGCAGAGGTCACTGTTGTTCTGTTTCTTATTAAATTGAGGGGCCTTGAATCTAGTCCTGGAGGGCTGCATGGTTTAGTGCAGGGGTGCACAACTCCAGTCCTGGAGTGTATCTTGCAAATAACGGAAGAGGTGTATTAGTGTCTGAATAGGGTCACCAGGACTGGAGCTGGACACCCTGGTTTCTGAACACATTCAAAAGGTTCTGGTCCAGGATGGGTCTGAAGAACCCTGTACAGAAGCTCATCTGTTTCTGCACAGTTTGTGTTGGTCATCCTCTAGAGCATAATAGCTGCTCTGTGGTGGTCCTGACCGTTGAAGGTCAGGGTGAAAGGAGGAGAATAAAGTCTGCAGAGAAACACATAAATGGACAGTGAGTGTAGAAACAAGGACTTTAATTCGACTCTGGAATTCCCACGATCAGTTCAGCATTCCTTTTAAAGAAACAGTGTCACGTTTTCCCTTTTTTTCCAGTTTTCACATGGTTGGCATGCTCTGATTACTGCTTTGCACACACCTGGCATTCTCTCAATGAGCCACCTTCTGGGAACTCCTTCCAGACTGTTGGAAAACCATTTCAGGTGACGACCTCTTGAAGCTCATTGAGAGAATTCCAAGAGTGTGCAAAGCAGTAATCAGAGCAAAGGGTGGAGAAGAAACTAGAATATAAAACATGCTTTCAGTTATTTCTCCACGTGTTCATTCATAGTTCTGATGCCTTCAGTGAGAATCTACAATGTAAATAGTCACGAAAATACAGGAAACTGAGAATGAGGAGGTGTGTCCAAACTTTTGGCCTGTATTGTATATGACTGAGACGGAAGTGGCAGTATTAGAACATCACAACGACTTCCATAACCCATTAGTGTAGCGGGAAGCCTGTAGGCACCAGGTCCTCGGTTCTGAAACAACAGTAAACAAACACCTGTACCAGCCAGCACTGCACCAAGTGTGACATGAGGAGAGAGCGCCACCTATGCTGGCAAGCGCTATGATCTGGGATCCTCGAATCATAGTGATAGTGCATGAGACTGCTGAGCCACTCGGTGCTCTAACGCCATCACGTAACTATCGGACGCTCAAACCAGGGGTGGGCGATATGGTGAAATGTGATATCATGAGAATAAAAGCCAGCTGGTTGATGCACAAAATTTATTATTAAATATATTTATTGCATAATTAAAATGCATTAACAGCATCACATTCTAACAACTGCTTTCCAGTCCTGTAGAGGGATTTTAGTGCTACACTTCCCCCAATTAAAGAGGACATATACTGTATATCACGATATGATCAAATACCGTCACATCACCCACCCCTAACTCAAACTGCTCTACTGCCAACAGAGCCTTGGAAGAACCACATCGTCAGTCAGGTCAGTAGGAATCAGTGTTTGTGCTCTCTCACCCTGAATTCAGATCAGCCAATAAATGTTCCAAAAAACGTCGGTCAAAAAGAATAAAATGACCACACAGCCTCAGACGTCCACGTTCATCTTTATACAGATCTTGTGCTTTAGGTTCTCCAGCTTTACTGAGCTTTGTTCAACCAGTTTATGTTACAGCTTTGGCTTTCTTGCCGCGATCTGGAACAGGATACTGTGAGCTTCCTTAAATGGTTCTCCCAGAGCCGACTGCACCCTAGACTTCCAGTTCTGAAGCAGCTGATGATCCTTCAGGATGTCCCGAGCACCAGCGATGGGCTGCAACACACAATTCATTCCACTGAATTATTCAGTTCAATTCTTAATTCAACAATATTGGATTTTAATGATTTAAAAACAGTGAATAAAATAGAAACAGTGAATAAGGATTCATGATGCTCAGATAGAGGAATCTGAGGATTTAAGGGGGTTAAATACTTCTGCAAAGCACTGGGAAAAAGTACTGACTACAGGCTAAACTGCCTGAGACTCAACTGCATTTGAGTTTTGCAGCAATTCAACTATTTTTGCCAATGAGTGTATTTACATTTTAATAACTATTAAATTATATTATATTAAATTAACTATATAATTAATTATAATTAATCATATTCTTATTTTTAATTATATCAATAAACACCAATCCTCTTCTTAGCAATATCCTAAAAGTCAGATTAGATTTTAATCTCTCAGTTTAGTTGATGGTTGTGGTTTCGACTCTTCGTTTGAGCAGAATCCGTGTTTTCTCCAACATCTTTCAGCCACTGAATGAAGATTGATGGTGTCGAAAATATGTTTTAATGAATTAAATTTTAATTAAATGACACGTTAATCAGGTATGCATGTGCATTATGATATCATCCTGTAAAGTGATGACCTGCATGATCTCGCAGATGGCCAACAGGTCAGCAATGCTGATGTCATCCCCACACAGGAATGCCTGCCTTTTGAGGAACATCTCCTCCAGCTTCTTCAGTGTCTGGTCCAGCTCCTCCAGAGCTTTCTCGAGCTTCTTCTGATCGGCAGGCTTACGTGTCATGCGCGGCACCAACACCTGAAGAGAGACACACACACACACACACACACACACACACTGTACTTTTGAGAGGGATGAGTTGGGCAGGTGAGAATGAGGTGGAATGGTGATCATCTAACATCCTGACCTCACTAATGCAACCAAATCCTCACAGCAATGCCCCAAACCTGAAAGCCTTTCCTAGACAATTCAGTGTTCTGATACTTTTGTCCAATCATGTCAATCTTAAATATCTGCAGAACGTCTTAAAGTGTCTGAAAACTGACCTCCGTCAGGAAGACCTGGACGACATTCATCCGTGTGTTGGTGTGGTGCCAGGCTGTGTACTCGTCCACCCGGGCACGGTGCCGAGGATCACGGGGGTACCAGTGATCTGGAACATCGAATGTATTTGCCAAATACTTCAGTATAGCATCACTGAGGAACACAGAAGAGGTGAAGATAAGAAGAACATTCCCATTCTCCTCAGAGAACACATTACACAACAGTGATACAGAAATTAGACCCTCTTATCACGTGTGTTTACTGCTGGAAACGTACTGGTTGAAAGTGTGGTAGGTTGCTGTCACCGCTACACTGGGAAACCCCTTGATGGTGGTTTTTGGAACTACATCGTCCACCATTTTCCACAATCTCAAATTCCCATGATCAAGTCACTCAACTCCCCAGCTGCTCCCCGGGCGCCATGGATAGGGCTGCCCACTGCTCCGGACATGTGTGCTCACTGCCCTCTAGTGTGTGTGTGTGTGTGTGTGTGTGTGTGTGTGTGTGTGTGTGTGTGTGTGTGTGGATGGATGGGAGCTTCAAGGCTTCATCAAGTCCTAGATTTTGGATCCAGCTACCGGATTGTGCTTCTCCTACACTGTTGATCAATTTCACTGATGTTGCCCTTTAATCCAGCACTGTGTTTAAAGGGTAAATGTATCACACCCACCTCTCAGTCAGAACGAAACTATCGTGCTCCATCACTGGCACTTTCTGCATGGGATTAAGGCGGGTGAACTCAGGGGTCTTCTGCTCTCCTGCACATACATAATCACTTTTCTGAGCTCATTCATAATCAACAGGTGCTCAAGGATCAGTCTGCATTACAGATGTGCAGTTTCCACCAAGTGCACATTGCAATTCTCCATTCCACCGTAAAATGGTTAGTATTTGTCTACTAGGTGCATTTTAATACCCGTGCACTGATTTGCATGGAATAAACTCTGATCTGGAACCTTCTTGTTGGAACTCTGCGTTCCACCTTAAATGGGGCAGCAGTTATACACCGGAGCCTGAGGCGCCAAAGCGGAACTGCTGCACCATTTAAGGTGGAACGGAGAGTTCCTACAAGAAGCTTCCAGGTCAGAGCTCATTCCATGCCAACTAATGCACGGGTATTTAAATGCACCTAGAAGACAAATGATAAGCACTTTGGATGAAAATAACCCTTTAAAACGCTTCAGAAACCAACAAACCACAATAAACCAGCTAAAATGAACCCACCTTTCCTCAGAGCCACCATCTGCACCGTGTGAGGGATTTTGTTGTGTTTGAGGAAGATGTACAGAGCCCTGCAGGGCTCCGACAGAAGGTCCAGGTGAACTTTAACTCGCCCTGCTGCCATTTTTACGCTCTTCTTGCCGCACGCGCACAAAACAGGTCGCCTGCCTACAAGAGCAGCGCTGTGGCTGCAAGGCCCGCACCTCCTGCCCTCTGATTGGTTGAGTCGCATCAAGCGCTCCGCGGATTGGTCGGTTGTGATTATGGTAGGTAAACTGTGACACTGGGACAAAGGTCACACTGGGTTGTGTTTAAGGATGAGAGGAGAAGTAATAATCAAAGAGCCACCAAAATCTTTCATTTTTACATTTGGAAAAGACACAGTGCCTTATTTGCATATTCAAATTACCTCTGATCCAATTGGCTACCTGCCCTGTTCTAAGAGTGGACAGGGAGAAGCTGCAAAATTACTGGGACACTCAACAGCAATTCTGTTCCCATCTCATTCCTGACTCCCATTCAATCAAATGCATGGCACAATAGGTTTTTGTTTGTTTATCTAAACCTGAGGGTCCTATTCTTTTGGCAGTACATATCCCAGTCTGCTGGAAGTTCTTGGCATTGAGTGCGAAGGTGGCGACGCAGGTAGTGTGTGTCGCAGAGATCCAGAGGCCTGGTGTTGTTGGTTCGATCCCCACACTGTGTGTGGTACCCTGTGATGCACTGGTGCCCTGTTCAGGGGGCATCTTTCATTGTGCCCGATGGTGGGCTCGGGATAAACCATGACCCTATTTATGAAGAAGCGGATAAAATAATGACCGACTTCGTCCGTAAGACGAAACTGAGTGAAGGCCTTATTTGTTGATGATCTGCAGTTCCCTGAACGTCCTTTCAGAAACTGGTTCTGAAGGTTCTACATTGACTTCTGCACGAAACATGCTGATGGTCCCTGTTCCTGTAGACTTGGATTTCAGCCACTGCTGGTAGACCCTGCAAATTCCATTCACCACATTCTGTCCCACACCCCACAAATATTTACCCTAACTTATTCCACTTCTTCACTCCTAAAGCCACTCCAGCACTAGATGAGCTGTAGAGCATTTGGACAGACCATCTAAGACTGTCACCATCTAACCTGTTCACCTGTAAACACTTCAACACCTTTATACATCTTACCTTGGACACCTTTATGTACATAAGCCTGGACAGATGGAGAACCCTGTACACCTGCACACATATAACCCAATAACCTGTACACTAACACACACACACACACACACACACACACACACACACACACACACACACACTCCTGTAACTCTGTACACATATAAACATGTACACACATCACCCTGTACACCTGTAACCCTGTACACATTTCCTTGTACACCTATAAAATCCTGTACACCTGTACATTACACCTGTATATCTCCTAGCCATGCACACCTGTACATATGTATCCCCATAACCTTGTATACCTCTACGCTTGTACACCCATCACCCAGTACCCCTGTTACCCTGTACACCTGTATACATGTAACCCCCTAACCATGTATACCTGTAACTTTGTAACCATGTATACCTATACATATGCATGCCCGTAACCCTGTATACCTCTACACTTGTACACACATCGTCCAGTACACCTATATACATGTAATCCCCTAACCATGTATGCTTGTATATAGGTAAACTGTGTACACCTGTACAACCGTAACCATGTACACATGTAAAGGACTTACGTCAAAAATATTCACTCTCTCTGCTTAAACACACACACGCATCAGATCAGTGAGAGATCCACCTTCAGGCTGGAGGCAGTTCAGCATTTTATTTCATATTGTTTCTTATAAAAAGGCTGAAAGCTGGAATCAACTACACACACAAACAGTACAGCGGCATATTCTGATGCTCTGCAATAGTTGTAAGTTAAATGCATTATGTAAATAACGGAATAATCCTGAGTTTATCTCATAATAATAATAATAATAATAATAATAATAATAATAATAATAATAATAATAATAATAATGATAATAATAATAATAATAATAATAACAATAATAATAATAGCACCGGGTGAACAGTACAGCATGATGGATTACTGTCTCAGTTTTACGATAAAAGTGCTCCACCTAAAATGTAACAATTTAAAACAGTCCCTCATGATATAATAATGTTAATATGAGGCCTGAAAATAAAACCCCTGAACATCATATCAGTGCAATAGCAAGAGCAGACTGTACTTTATAGGTTAATTTCCATATTTGTATAACGTTTTTGAAACATGTAGAGAAACTGTGTAGAAGTACATATTGTAAATGTTCAGTCCCAGATCACAAAGTAGAAAAGGAGATGTTTATTGAGGTGAGTTTGATTAGTTGTATATGTAGTCACAGGACGCTGTTGGCTAGATATTTATGGACAATGAGGGGTTTAAACACTCCAGCAGCTCTGCCGTGTCTCATCCACTTGTCCAAGCACAACACACACGAACACACCATCACCATGTTAGTGTGACTGCAGTGCTGAGAATGACCCACCACCCACATAATAGCTGCTCTGTGGTGGTCGTGTGAGGTCCTGATCATTGAAGATCAGGGTGAAAGGAGGTGAATAAAGTCTGCAGAGAAACAGATGAACTACAGTCTGGAATTATGGAACCACAAAGTGCTCCTGTGTGGTCAGAGGAGCTGAAACAATTGACAGTGAGTGCAGAAACAAGATGGTCATAATGTTCTGATCTGATGTAATGATCTGTGTATTACATATGTACGTTGCCTTATTGTGTAGAACAGGGGTCACCAATCCTGCTCCTGGAGAGCTGCCTTCCTGAGGAGATTCAAGCCTAATCCACCCACCTGATCCAAATAATTACTGCATTTAGAAGTTCCTGATTGGCTGAATGGGTGTGTGGTAGATTTGGGTTGGAATTGAAACATCTCCAGGTACATGTTTGGTGACCCCTGTAGTAGAGTGATGCAGGAACAGTGATCAACAGTGAGGAGTGAACAACGAGCCGTTATGGGGATGTGGACAGCAATGGGCCTTCTACACCTTTAGGGGTTCTGGTCTTGGTCCGCTCTCCATGGTGGAACTCGTTCTGGATTTCTAAGAATGTTTTATTTTTAGTTTCTGGAACAACAAAGAAAATAAAGGTGGCGACGAGGCAGCAGACCACCAGGAAGACCAAAAAACAGTACTGCTGTAGACCGTTCTGTGGGAGAGAGAGAGAGAGAGAGAGAGAGATAGAGAATCATCAGATCATCAGATCATCAGATCAAACAAAACAGTACTGCTGTTACACTACCATAGTAAGACTATAACACCACAATTATTTGGGATATTTTCATACTTTGATGTACTTTTATTCACAACAATAAGAAAAGTATTTATAGGAGACATTGACACACATTCCAGATAATGTTATTGTCAGAAGATCCAAGGCTACTGAAATATTTCTTCATCTGACATGTAAATATTAACAGAATTTAAACATTTGTATGAAATCCTGTTGCGGATGGATGGACCACCCAGTGTTTTTGAAAATGCAAGAATGTTGATAAAATATTTGTAATGATTAGATTGACAAGGATATGTTAAAAACAACCTTAAAGTCATTATGTTATGTATGTATTTATCAGTATTATCCCTTCTTGGGACTTTTATTCTGAAATTTGAACACTGTGTGAGCAAAGGAAGATAGCAAACAGTCCCTCCCTTCTCATTTTCCTCTATAACCCAAAAACTGGGTCAGTGGCATCATATGCCCCGCCCCCTCTCTCTGATCAGTCAGAGTCTGTATGCAGGTTGATCATCAGCCCCGCCCCCTCTCTCTGATCAGTCAGAGTCTGTATGCAGGTTGAGCATCAGCCCCGCCCCCTTTCTCTGACCAGTCAGAGTCTGTATGCAGGTTGAGCATCAGCCCTGCCCCCTCTCTCTGATCAGTCAGAGTCTGTATGCAGGTTGAACATGTTCAAGTGGACAGAGCAGTAAACATGCACTGGAATCTCCTTTTCCATTTAACTGGGATTTTATTCTATTCTGTAGGTTACTTTGATCCCGAGATATAAGGCCTAGAATACAGCATGTAACTGACAACAAAATGCAGATCTCTAAGTGTAAATGCTATTACACGCTAATTAACTAACACTGTTACATGTTTACTCAATGTTACACTGTTGCTGTGCTACTGTTACACAATGTTGGATGTCTGCATTGTGTCATGTAGACCGATAATTCTCCCTGGCCAATCAATGCTCGTTGGAACCATGTGCAAGCAGGTACTAAAATAGTCTGTGTGTGTGTGTGTGTGTGTGTGTGTGTGTGTGTGTGTGTGTGTGTGTGCGCATGTGTGCGCATGTGTGCGTGTGTGCATGTACCACTATAAAGGGGAAGACCATGCCGATGAAGAAGAAACTGAGCCAGCTCACTGATCCGGCAATCGTATATGCCGCCGGTCTTGCCGTCTGAGTGAACAGCTCTGTGGTCAGGATATTAGTGACGCCCCCTACAGGTCGAGAATTCACAGAACATAAAAGCAGGTCATTCATATAGTTTTTAAATAAGAACCAGAATCGTAAACTTAAATCCCAAATATTTTGAAGTTCTGGATTTTGGGTTTTCATGAGCTATAAGCCAAACTGATCAACAATAAACGTGGCTCTTATGGAATAAGAGGGTCAAGATCATTGTTCATCAAGTCGCATATAATCATTAATGCCTGCCCACAGGTGCTTAATGGTCATGACCGGTGGCATCCGGCTATAATTGTCCATGTGAACAGGAGCCCCACGTGCATATCCTGTAGCTCAGTGCAGCATTCTTTAGCTTCCATGAGATATGGGAGCAGAAGACCCACCAGAGTTTCTTTGGTAACACCATGACGCTGGACACAGCTCCTCCCCTGGGCTTGTGAGTTTGCTAACTGGACCCCCGATAAGTCATGGTACCAATTGGTTCCATACTGTTGTGGGGAGTATTCTCATGGCATGGATTGGGTCCACTGGTGGACCTAAACACATCATTGACTGATGCAGCTATGTTTCACTGCATGGTGACCATTTGCTGTCCTTCGTGGTCTTCATGTACCCCACAATGGTGAGATAACTTTCAGTATCTGGTGCTCATTGGTCATGCATCGCTCGAACTCCAACAATATACGCCGCCTTGTCACGGGAACGCTGACCAGTGGCCAGATAACACCTCACAGCTTATACAGGTGTGGGCATTCCCGTGTTGTGCGCGGAGATAACACCACTTCATAAACAATTTACAATTTTCTTTCTTTATAATTCATTCATTTCTTCACCTGGTCCGAGGCCAAAACTGAGGATGAAGGCGAAGACACAGGCCATGCTGAGATATGGCATCCAGGAACTGTACCTCTGCAGGAGGGGAACAGGAACATATTTAGATGCTCCTTCATATTAATATGCAATATTCCTGCAAACAAACCCCTACGGTCATCCCATCTTTTACCTGAAAGGTGAGTGTGACGGTGAAGAAGATGCACCACACAGCCATGAGCGAATATCCTCCGATAATCAACACCCGCCGACCCAAAGACTCTATCAGCAGACCCTGTAACACACACACCCACCCACACACACACACACCTCAGTCCAAAAGAAGTTCAAAGAGCTACACAGCTCTTCAAACATCTCCTCCAGCCTGAAAAAGATCAGATGAGATCCAGCAAAAAACATCTTGTTATACACCAAACAATACAACAATAAAACCAATGTGTTTGAATACGGTGACTTTGTTTGACCTTCTGACCACGCAGAGAGCTTTCACTACAGTCAGATGTTTCATAACTCTCCAGGTCAAGTTCCAAGTGACCTTTTTTTGGGGTGACTGGCATTGAAAGAGCAAAACTCTTTACAGTCTGGGGAAAAGATAAAAGGAGTGGGAATATATAGTGAATGCATTTTCCCTGTGGCTAATCTACAGCTGCTCATATCAACACTGATAAAAAAGATCTGTGGGCTGCAAAGACAAACAGATTACACAAGAAGCGCACACCCAGCCGGCGAGGCCCTTAGTTCTTTACACAGCACAGATATTTCTCTACGAAGACGAACGCGGTTCTATATATAACTCTAAAGACACCGTTAACGGGCCTTACCAGGAGTCACTACCAAGAGTAAGAGCCCAAAAGACTGACACTACTAGGGACAAGCGTCCTAAAGACTGACCTTATTAGGAGTAAAAGCCCAAAAGACTGACACTACTAGGGACAAGTGTCCTAAAGACTGACCCTATCAAGAGTAAGAGCCCAAAAGACTGACACTACTAGGGACAAGCGTCCTAAAGACTGACCCTATCAAGAGTAAGAGCCCAAAAGACTGACACTACTAGGGACAAGCGTCCTAAAGACTGACCCTATCTGACACTACTAAGATTAAGCTCCCTAAATGTAAATATTATGGTCTGTGTTTGAAGTGTTGATGTTCTGTTATGTCAGAGTGTGTGTTTGTAACTTACACAGGTTAGTGCTGTCAGACACTCACACGCTCCCGTTCCCACAGTAGCATAGGGAATTTTTTCAAAGGGAATTCCAGCTTCAGCAAAAACATAATCTGCATAGAAGTAGATCTGAAGAGAGAAATAGTTTAGTGTATAACTCATTTTTGAGAATATAGAATTTGAGTATACTCATCACAGTTAAAGACGTGTAAACTCAAATATTCACAATGCACATTCGTTTGAAATGAATCTAAATTCGAATCTGAATCTCTATTTTAGTCTGAATCGAATGTGAATGTTAAATCTGAAATTGATTGAACTTGAATCTGATTGTGATTCTGAATCTGAATTTCATTCTGAATCTCAAACTGATTTGTGAATCTGTTTTTAATTCTAAGTCTGAATGTGAATCTGTGAATCTGAACTGGTGTGTGTGTGTGTGTGTGTGTGTGTGTGTGTGTGTGTGTGTGTGTGTTCATTGTACCGCATTAATGCCGTTCAGCTGCTGGGCAGTGCTGATGATGATGATGGTGAAGAGGGGCCAGCGCAGGCTCTTGTCTGCGAGGAGCTCCCACGGTTTCAGTGGTTTGATTCCAGTGGCGCTCGCTCGCTCTCGCTGCATGTCCTCTCTCTCTTCGTGGTAGTCCTCTCCACCGTGAAGCTGCTTCAGAGCTGAGGGCCAAACAAACCAACACGAGACACAGATCAGAGCATTCCTCAGCTCATAAGACCTGTCTGTTCATCACGCTCCAGCAAGTCTGCAGAATCCAGACAGATCACACTGGACTTCTGCTCAACCTCAGCCGATACACTTCACTGTAAACTAACATGCATGTTACTGTAAACTCCACCGTACTCTACCACTGTAAACTTTACTGTAGAACTGTAAACTATTGTATATGCTACTTTACACTGTACTGTACTCTACGACTGTAAACTTTACTATAACATGTTCTGTAAAAACTACTGTCCTGTAAAACTGTAAAGTGTACAATACTCTACGGCTGTAAACTTTACTATAACGTTCTGTAAATACTACTGTCCTGTAAAACTGTAAACTGTACAATACTCCACGACTGTAAACTTTACTATAACATGTTCTGTAAAAACTACTGTCCTGTAAAACTGTGAACTGCACTGTAAACACTACTGTACTCTACGACTGTAAAGTTTACTATAACATGTTCTGTAAAAACTACTGTCCTGTAAAACTGTGAACTGTACTGTAAACACTACTGTACTCTACGACTGTAAACTTTACTGGAAAACTGTCAACCACTGTATATGCTACTGTACCTTTACCGTAAATGCTACTGTAGTCCAAGATTGTAAACTTCTAATGCAAACATTACTGTAATGTAAACAGTGGTGGGTACCCAGGTTGCAGGCGTGGTCATCGCTGCGGTCTATTAGGAGGTAGCGAGGACTCTCGGGGAACCAGGGCAGGATGAACAGCTGCAGCAGAGCAGGAATACAGGTGGTGGACAGGAGGATGGGCCAGTGCTCCTCCTTACCTAAGAGCTCACTACATAAAAACAAACACACACACACACACACACACACACACACACACACATCATGAATAATTAATACTGATATAGTAGATTCTGAATGATTCAAAGTGGATACTGAACAATTGATAATACATACTGAATACATACTGAACAATGTTCAGAACGTTCAGAAAGCTTAACAATGGCATAGAAACTGAGTTAAATACTTAAGGAATAAACTTTACTGACTTGAGTCCCATCACCTGTCCCGTTAGAATTCCCCCTGTGATGAAAATAGACGTTCCCATTGCCATGGCGCCCCGCAGAGCACGAGGGGCAATCTCTCCCAGATAAAGGGGCTGCACACAAATCCCAATACCTGTAAACCAATCACAATCAACCAATCAAAAAAGACTTGTTTTCTCTGTCACTTCGGAGCTTTTCTCCAGTTATCATTAATAATTTCCCTGAGGGAACCCTCCCAAGGGACCAGTAAAGTTCTATCCTATCCTACTTTCATAGCAGTAAGTTTATATCGGAAAACAATTTGTTAAAAACACAGTGAATTATCAGTAAAAGGCTGTAACCTGATCAAAGTCCTACGTCTGTGTCCTATAAGTCACTGATTATGAATGAGATGGTCAGAATGCTTAGTCGTGTTGTTCATTTATCAGTAATCAATCCTGGGCAAAAGGAAAAGGGCCAAACCCAAAGCAATATACATTAATTGCCTGGAAAAATAGTGACTCTTCAATCCGTGAAAGGTTTTCTGTAACCTTACCCACAAAAATTCAGTTTTTACAGATTAAAATGGGGAAAATGTCCCTCAGTCACTGTTCAGTCACACATACAAGATATAGGAGATCATCTGCTGCTCAAATGTGTCTTCATTTGAGATGTAAATATAAACAGAATTCAAATACTTTTAAATTTGATCAATAATTTACTTGCACCTGTTTATTTTCCTCATAAGACCTAAAAACCCTTTAAATCTCAAAAATCTTTTTGGAAATTTGCAATCAATTGCAGAAATTTCGATGTATAAAAATCTCAGAAACTGATCAGTCAGAGTCTGTACGCAGGTTGATCATGTACATGTGGACAGAGCAGTAAACATGCACTGGAAGCTCCTTCAGCATTTAAACCGGGATTTAATTCAGAAGGAAATTCTTGTAGTTAGTTATGAAATGTGTATCAAGTCTGTAGGTTACTCTGATCATGAGTTACGAAGCCTAGAACATGGCATTTAACTGCCTTCGAATTTGGATCTCGAGTTTAAAAGATTGGATCTGAAGAGATCCGTTCAGAAGACATCGTTCCAAAACAGTTTAATAGAAATATATCAAATGTGTTCTGACGACTGGATCAACACGTTTGAATGTAACAACTTTATTTTTAATTTATTAATAACGGAGAGAAATGACTGGTTCCAGGAACCAGCTGAGGTTTGGCTTTGATGCTGTAAAGGTTGGATTTACCTGCATTCACTCCAGACAGGAAGCGTCCAATAATCAGCAGCTCAAATGCACTGGCTAAAAAACTCAACCCCATCAACAGAGCAGCCATCAGAGCAAAAACGTTGTTGAACAACAACGTCCCCTTCCTGAGAGAGAGAGAGAGAGAGAGAGAGAGAGAGAGAGAGAGAGCATAATCTGTACTCTGCCACTACGATTAGGGGGTTGGGTTCAGTTGCTTAAATCATTCCACCATTCCAGAAGTGTCCTTACCTCCCGAACCTGATGGCGAGCGTACCTCCAACAGAGGCACCAACCAGTCCACCGATGGTGAAGATAGAGACGATGGAGGACCAGAGGAACGTAAGGAGCTGGGTTGGGATCTCCTCTCCATAACGTTCCGTCCAGGTCTCATTAATAAACGACTGAACTGACTGAAAAGGAATAATCAAATAAAGAATACGCACCATCATTATCATCTCATCTGCTCTTTTAATTGAGTTACATTGTATTACACTTCCTGTACTTTCACTGTTGTACAGTTTCTGCTGCTGATTGCGATACACTACCTGTATGTTGACTATAGTACAGTTTCTGCTGTTGTAATCGAGTTAGATTGTGATACAGTACCTGTACTTTCATTATAGTACAGTTTCTTTTAGTTGAGTTACATTGTATTTTTTTTTTAACAACCCTTTTAACAATTGTTACAGTCTGGTTGTTTATGTATTTCAATATTGGTGTTGATATAAGAAACGGCATTTATGTTTGAATGGTGTAAAGTAGGGTTTGTGCTAATAGCTGACTGACATTGTATTCCAGTGCTTGTACTTTCTGTTATAGTACAGTCTCTGTTTTTTGATTGAGTTAGATTGTGATACAGTACCCTCACGTTCACTGTAGTCCAGTAGTTACAGTCTGGTTGTAGTAGCGTGCAGTTCATATAAGACATTGTATTCATGTTTGAATGATGTAAAGTGGGGTCTGTGTGATTTTAGTACAGTCACAGCACGTGTGTGTCACACTGGAACCACTAGGTTAGTAGTTGTGGATAATTACTGTAAAAATGTTAATAATGCTCAGATTTATAATGCTATCTGTGTGCACGCGCCTGTGTGTGTGAGTGTGTGTGTGTGTGTGGGAGAAAGTGTGTAATTCTTGCCAAATGTTTCCTGGTCACCCCTGAGGAGTGTGATGGAGCAGCAGATCCAGTCTGAGATTACAGCTCATGTGACTGTTTGGCATAAAAACACTGAAACCACAGCGTTCACCACACGATCCCTTTGTGCTTCTAATCCACACACATGCATTTTGGGTAAAATCCACCACAGGCATGTTCTCCTTTTCCATTACAGTCATGTGGCCCAAACTCCAGAACCGGTGGAAATGGAACTGTTAATTATCGTATAATACACACACCGGTGCACTGCATTATGGAATTTTAAGAGGGCCCTGGATTGTCTCGTGTAGGGTGTATTTTAGTGGAGAGGGTGTAGTTTGGAACACAGCAAGAATGAATTTGTCTTGCCTTGGTTGGAGCATTTATAACAGATATGTTGTAGCCATACTGAAATGTTCCTCCAATGCAGGCCGCCCAAACGGCCATCAACAGGGTTTTACTGGGAACCTGCAAACACACACACACACACACACACACACACACACACACACATCACACCTGAGATCAGAACACAGCTCGAGTGTGAACATGCTGAAGGGTCTCAGGTGTTGTGAAACCAATAACATTATAAACACTCTGCCTAAATATGTATGACAGATGAACAGAATGACTGACGGACTGATTAACTGATCAACTGACCGAGTAACTGACTGATTAACTACTTGACTGATCGACTGACTGACAAATGAAATAACTGACTGACAGTAACTGAGCGACTGACTGAATGTCTGGTCGAGTGAGTAACTACTGACCAACAGACTAACTAACTGATCCACTCACTGACTGATCGATTGATCAACTGACTGACGGACTGACTGATTAACTGACCAGCTGACCAGCTGACTATCTCACAGGCTGCTCGTTTGACTGGCTGACTGACAGAGTAACTGACTAACTAACTTATTAACCTTTTAAGACCAACTGACTGATAATCTTACTAACTGATTTGCCAACTAACTAACTAACTAACTAACTAACTAACTAACTGACTGATTGACTGAGTAATTGATTGACCTGTCGAGCTGAATGATGGACTAACTCACTGACCAACTCACTGAGTAAGAAACTGAGTAACTAATTGACTTACTGACTAAATAACTGACTGATCAACTGTGTGATGGATCGACTGATTCAGTAATTGACTAAATGGATGATCAGCTGACTGACAGTAAATGTAAAACTAGCATCAGACCAGTAAACCAGGTTATATAGTACACATGAAATTCACATCCAACTGACTATTATTATTATTATTATTATTATTATTATTGTTGTTGTTGTTGTTGTTGTTGTTGTTGTTGTTATTATTATTATTATTATTATTATTATTATTATTATTATTATTATTATTATTATTATTATTATTATTATTGTTGTTGTTGTTGTTGTTGTTGTTGTTGTTGTTGTTGTTGTTGTTGTTGTTGTTATCTTAAACTCAGACACTCAGGTGTAGGTTTACATGCAGTAGTTGACAACCTTACTTTTACACCTGTATAATATGACCTGGGCGTGGAATTAGACATATTTATGATTTTTCACCTTCTTCTACTGTTTCTCCCACTTTCTCTCAGTAAACAACTTTACACATTAATCTTTTATTTATCTATTTATTAATATTCTTTAACTAATACTGATTACAGGATTAATGTGCCTGTACTCTCAGAACCTGAAATCCACACTGTGCAGGCAGTTACATGCTGTTTTCTAGGCTTCCTGTGGATCACAGTAACCTACAGACACAATACACATATCATAACAAACTACCCAATAAAACCACGCTGTGATGAATTATCAGTGAGTAATTCAGCTCACAAAACAGCTAAAATTCACTGAATTGTACATGCACATGCTCAACCTGCATACAGACTCCGACTGATCAGTGGGTGGAGCTAATGACATCCCTGACCCCTGTTTGTTCTCTTTCTTTGCTCACACAGTGTTCAAATTTCAGAATAAAAGTACTGAGAAGTGCCAATACTGATGTTAAATTTTAGCATTTTGTAGAAGGTATTATTGTCAATCTGATTATTACAAATAGTTCATCAAACTTCTTGCATATTCAGCACAAAAACACTCTGGGTGAGTAATTCCCAATAATATTTCTGAGATGTAAAGAGTTTATAAGCAAAATAAAAAAATTTAATGCAAGTAAATTTCAGATGGATTTCAAAACTTCCTACAAATATAAAAAAATTCTATATCTCAAATGAAGACAAATTTGAGTAGCCTAGGATCTCCTGATAATAATATCTGGTATCTTTGACTGTCTCATCATCATTTCAAACTTTACGGTGAACAGCTGTACATCCAACTATCAAAACATGCCACAAAATTGGCCTGGGGTTCTAAAGGTTAAAAGGTTACAATCATTATTGTTATCACAGTCCCACCTTTATCTGATGAATACGCTCCGCTTCTTTGATGTCTTTTAGTAAAGGCTGGTATTCTGACAGAGTTCCATTATCCCTACCCATATTTCAGTGTTAGTTAGGTTCTCCAGGAGGTGCAGTAGAACAGTGGACCAGAGGAACACAGGAACAGTGGAACGGAGCTCTTCTGGGGTGCGGTTGAAGAAGGCTGCAGCTGACCCAAGTGTGAAGAAGAGGATGGCGGAATATAAGAGCAGAAACAGGAGAAACACAATCGAGGAGTTGTTCTGATGACCCAAGTTCATCAGAGCTTCAGCGCAGTGTGACAACCCGGTTTATTCAGGGTGATGATGCTGCTGCATGACCAGCTCACACATGCTGCACACACACACATCTGCTGTGGATAAAGAATTGGAGCTGCTTGGACTATAACTAAACCCATCCTTCACACACACACATGCACACACACACACACACACATTCACAAGCACGTTTTAGTCTCACCTTCAGACTCACATGTGGAGAATCCTCAACTTCACCCATATTCTGGCTGAAACACAACGGCCTGATACGGCTTTGGCAGGAGGACAGGTGCAAGTTCTACCCCTGCTTTATGTAATCCAGCCTGAGAATGCCAAACTTTACATGGGGGGGGGGGGCAGAGGGAGTGTGTGTGCGTGCATGCTTAACCTGCAGCTGATTAACTCTGATCTTAACCGGATTTTGGGTGAAGAGGGTGGTCTGTGTGTGTTACTGTTCACTGTTACACATTTCCTCATCTGAACATTTACTCACTTTATTGATGCACAGAAAGAATAAATAAACGACAATTCATTAAAAACATTTTCGCTCTTTAACTGAACTGATACGCCGACTGCTATGGATCACAAAGAATTCATTGTTGCTGAAGTCAAGTGACCAGCAAACAGTCCATAAAGCTTCTTTGACCTGCAGTAGAACACAGTGGGTAACTATGGTCAGATTCATGTAAACTGGAGCACCTGCAGTCATACTCGTACTCTGAAACTGTGAGCATGTCTTTATTTGGAGCTTTTAATAACGAGACGTTTGATTGAGACATGCTAAATCAAAGTGGCCCGATGACTGAACCCTGCTGGACACCTTCAGCACAACGTCATATTAAATGAACTGCTGCAAATGAAACGTGTGAGACAAACAAGTTGCTATGGTTTTGCTTTGTGGTTGCTATGGTGTCGCTAGTTGGCACCTATGGTTTCCAAGTTGGTTATTATGGTGTTACTACCTTGTTGCCAGGTGGTTGCTAAGGTGTTGCTAGGTAGTTAAGTGGTTACTAAGGTATACCAGTTTGTGACTTGGGATTTGCTTAGCGGATGCTTTCAGTTCCATAAGCACTCTTGTACTCCCAGTTTCACAAGCATTTAAGTAAATATTTTACGTGTGCAACATCACAACACGTAATATTTCCATGTAAAAACACACAAATTCATTGAGACATAGCAAAAACATTTTATTTTATACACAGACATTCCAGGATTCTCGTTTTGCCATCACTATGAGAATTACAAAATAGTACACCAAACTAACAGATCTTTAACAAACAGTAAGCAAACAAAACACAATTGTGACTATAACAATCACAATCACAACATCTACATGGACTACCATCAACAATCTTCAACAAGGACTCTCAAAGACAGGCTGAGACAGATGGTCTTAAATACAACACAACATGGACCACACCTGGGACATGATGACCAGGGGGCAGGGTTACAAATGAGACACAGATGGGAATGGGTGGAACAAGGGAGGAGACAAGACCAAAACAAACACAGAGCATGTGCTAAGAGCACATGGGGAAAACAACTGAGACAGAAGGCTAAGGAGACTAGAATATGACAGAGACATGACACACACAAATAAGTGAGAGGGGGCGGGGCTGATGATGCCACTGACCTTGATTTTGAGTTATAGAGTAAAATGAGAAGAGAGGGGCTGTTTGCTCTCTTTCTTTGCCAACAGTTTCAGAATAAAAGTCCTGAGACAGGATAACACTGATATATAAATAATAAAAATAATAAAGGATATCAATGTTTCTTTTATTTGGACCACTGTCAATATATAATTAACAAATTTAATATAATCTAATCATTAAGAATAATGCAAAACTCTTGTATTTTCAGCACAAAATTAGTAGGATTCCTGGTACAGTAGAAATTATTTTTATTTTATTTATTTTTAATAAAAGTATGTCAAACTCCAAAAAACATCCCACTTAATTGGTCTTGGGTGCTAAATGTTAAAGCCTTGATTTCACAAGAAATAGTGAATGAGCATGTGTCCCAATACTTTTGTCCATATAGTGTAAAGGGTCACTGAGCTAGGGTGGTTTGGACACTGGTGTGCTGGTCTAACAGTGCCAAACCAGCACAAACTGGTATGAATTTCCTGGTTTCAGTAGGAAAGCTGGGCTTTAAGAAAGAGTTCTTTGTTCACCACAGATTCACCACAGTCCCTGAGTGTGTTCATATAAACACTCCAGAGAGATGTACACCCTTCAGGCAGTAAGTTAGATTATCTCTCAGACAGGGTTGCCAGGTGCAGGAAATATAAATAGATAAATAAATAATAAATTTAAAACATAAATTTATGTATTGGTCATTTCTGAGTTTGTGTTAATTTCTGAATTTGAACCGTGACGGCGCATGCGCAAATACAGATGACACTGTTTCCTGTACAGAGACGTTTAATAGTGTAAATAATCCACAGTAAATTGGCTTTGAGTGGAAAATTTTATTATTATTATTATTATTATTATTATTATTATTATTATTATTATTCGTTTGGGTATAATAACAAATTTAGTCTCGTTGGGCAGTGATTACTGTACAAGAATTAGTTTTACATGATCTGGAAAATAATTTTAATATAAAATACAATATTGATTTATTTGGCCATAAAATCTAATTGATAATGGATTGTGACCATTAAATAATACAACAAATACAATTAAAATGACTAAATTGTGTCGAATGCTGATTTACTAATTTTATTAAATTAAGTATCTGTTATTTTAAATATACTTTAATACTATAATAATAAAATAATAATAATAATAATAATAATAATAATAATAATAATAATAATAATAATAATAATAATAATGTAAAACTCAAATATCCTATTAATAATCATGAGGATCAGATCACGTGTCCATGAGCGGGACTAGCGGACCGGAAGAGGGGAGCACCGCCCAGGAGGAACTAATCTCAGCTAAACCCGGCACGGAACGATGCGCGGCGGCCGTGTTTCCGGGGGGATCTGGAGGAGATGGACGTTTCCGGCGCTGTGAGTGTTTGGGTGAAACAAAGCGGAGAAAAATAAACAAAAACAAACAAAAACAACGGAGGAGTAAACAACCCGAGCCCGGATTCAATCAAACCCGGAGCAGAGAAAATCCAACAGCGGGAAGAGCAGCTTTAAACGGAGCCGGAGATGAAGCTCCTGAAACCGAGCTGGGTCTCTCATAACGGTACTGTGATCAATACCATCAATATTAACATTAATAAACTTTAAACCCGACCACAGGCCTCAGTCGGGTCTCTCATAACGGCACTGTGTTTAATAACATCAATAATAACATTAATAAACTTTAAACCCGACGCCAGTCGGATCTCTCATAACTGTACTGTGATTAATAACATCAATAATAACATTAATAAACTTTTAACCCCGACCACAGGCCTCAGTCGGGTCTCTCATAACGGCACTGTGTTTAATAACATCAATAATAACATTAACAAACTTTAATCCCGACGCCAATCGGCTTTCTTATAACGGTACTGTGATTAATAACATCAATAATAGCATTAATTAAGTTTAAACACGAACTCAGGCCTCAGTGTGGTCTCTCATAACGGTACTGTGATTACTAACATCAATAACAACATTAATACACTTTAAACCCGACTGCTGGCCTCAGTGTGGTCTCTCGTTATGGTACTGTGATTAATAACATTAATAATAACATTAATAAACTTTAAACCTGACCCCAGGTTTCTCATCAGTCATGTGATTAATAACGTTACTGTAAATATTAATAAACTTTTAACCTCGATCACCGGCCTCAGCCTTTATCTTTCATAATGGTAATGTGATGAATATCAAAAAATATATTTATTTATTAATAAACATATGAATTATATTAGGAACTTGAAAACCCTGACCGCAGGCCTCTGCAGGGTCTCCCATAACAATTTCTTACAAATTCTTTCTCTTTGATGTGAAACTGTTAAGTGTACATTGTGGGAAGTTGCATGTTTTCTAAGCTTCGTAACTTAGGAGCAGAGTTACCTACAGACATAATACACACATAATAAACTACAAACTACCCTCATTATGATCGTTTGTGATAAATTTAGCGAGTAATCCGGCTTGGAAAACCTGTTTTGAGAAGAATTAAATCTTAGTTTTAATGCCAAAGAAACCTTAATGGACATGTTTACTGCTCTCTCCGTGTGTTCAAATTTCTGAATAAAAGTTCCAAGAAGGGATAATCCAGATACACACAGAAATAATAAAAATGATAAAGGACATTCCGGTTGTTGTTTTATTTGGGTCACAGTCAATATTTTGATATTTATATTATAAATACCCCTGTTAAACTAATCGTAAGAAATAATTGATCAAAATGTTAATTTTCTTCTCAAAACTCTTGATGATTCAAACAGGATTTCTGAGATATAATGTGTTTTTAGGCCTTTTAAAAGAACACGAACATCGTAGGCACAATGTTTTGGTCCAATATTGATCAAATTTATAAATAATGAAGAAATAAATATTTGTAGCGGATCTACTGAAAATTTCAATATCTGACTTGTGACAGTATTCTAAAAAATTTCTTGGTGAATGAAAGTACATTAAACTTAGAGTGTGTGTGTGTGTGTGTGTGTGTGTATGCTTCTGGTCATTTACTGTAGTTGAATCTTCTCAGTGATGCTTTTGGGACAGAATCTGCTGTTAAACTCTTTTAGCAGCAGCTGAAATATAACCGATTTAAACCTCCAGTTCACCCAGAATCTATTTAATTCTTGATTAATTTTATAGCTTGCTCCTTTTCCTCTCTACTGCTAATAATAAGATTATGAGCAATATGTTTAATGCATGTTGTGGGGTTTTGCAAACAATAGTTCAGTTAATTCATGCACTCTTATGTAAATTAGTTACATTTCATCAGCACCACAAATAACTGCTGCCCTTCATTTACATAAAGTGAATATTTGAAGCTGAAAATGTTTGTGTTAATATTAATCTCATGTTAATGTTTGATATGTTGTTTGTTAATAAGTGTTTAATGATTTAGAGATGATTTTTTTATGTCCTCTGTTTCAGGAAAGCCAATTTTTTCAGTTGATATCCATCCAGATGGAACGAAGTTTGCCACCGGCGGTCAAGGTCAGAAACGCATTTTTATTTAATGACCTGAATTTATTTACATTAATTGGCAGGTTGTAGTTCAGCAGAGTCTGTTTCAGAGATGAGGAACCTTCTAGAAGTTGAGTGTGTTTGTGTGTTTGTGTGTTTGTGTGTGTGTGTTTGTGTGTGTGTGTGTTTGTGTGTTTGTGTGTTTGTGTGTTTGTGTGTGTGTGTGTGTGTGTGATTATGTTTGCAGGTGAGGACTCAGGGAAGGTTGTCATCTGGAACATGGCGCCAGTTCTCAGAGAGGACGACGAGAAGAACGAGAACATTCCCAAGTTGCTTTGCCAGATGGACAATCACTTAGGTACAGTTTGTTACAGAGATCCGCCCTCTTTCAGTTCTGGAGATTAAGCTGCCTTTCTTTAAAGGGCAGTTCTGAGAAATCTGAGTATCGTAATGGATCACTGACCCCAGATTGTGAGATCTGTGTTTAATCAAATTCATTGATTTTTTATTTTTTTCATTTTGCTCAGCCAGATTGAGCTGATGTCCTTTATGGAGTGCGTCTAAATGAATAGGGTTTGTGTGTGTGTGTGTTTCAGCATGTGTAAACTGTGTTCGTTGGTCGAATAATGGATTGTACCTGGCCTCAGGAGGGGACGACAAGCTGGTCATGGTGTGGAAGAAAGCAGCGTGAGTCCCTTTCTCACATGCATGCTGGAGCTACCCTTTATTAGGGGGGTGGCATATTATTTAAGCTTAAACTCTGGTTAATAGAGATCATTTGCATATTTCAATGTTACACAGTTACTGTTATGACCAGTAACTTGATGGACTGTTCAGAAAAACACTGACACACACACACACACACTCATGTGTTTGTGTCCTTTTTCAGGTTTATTGGTCCCAGTACAGTGTTTGGATCCAGCAGTAAGCTGGCTAATGTTGAGCAGTGGAGGTGTGTGACCATCCTCAGGAACCATACAGGAGGTGAGGAGGACTGTGTGTGTGTGTGACTTATGAGTTCATCAGAAAAGCTGTCCACACAAACATTTGCACAAATAGTACGTATCTTTAGTGACTCATTTCATCTGGCATTGTGTGTGTGTGTGTGTGTGTGTGTGTGTGTGTGTGTGTGTGTGTGTGTGTGTGTGTGTGTGTGTGTGTGTGTGTGTGTTTCAGATGTAATGGATGTAGCCTGGTCTCCTCATGACGTGTGGTTGGCCTCCTGCAGTGTGGACAACACTATCGTCATCTGGAATGCACGCAAGTTCCCAGGTCTGTACACTAACTGGAAAGTCCTTCCAAAATTTGGATGAATTTGAATAATAACAGTGATTATTGTTTCATCGCAGTTAGTCCTGAACCATAAGTGTGATTGACAGAGAGATGTTCTACGAGTGCCAGTTTTGCACGATAACAACATTCTGACCAAAGTGCTTCAAGTTTTACTCCACAATGTACATCCGTAACCTAGCTTTAAGTCCAGCCATAAGAAAGTAGCAGTGCTAGAATTATACAAATTAAATATGACTATTATAATGAATTCATAAAGTCTGCAGAACCTTATTAAACTATATTCCATTGGTTTTTGTTGTAAATCAGACACAAAGACTATAACTAAGCAAAGCTTTATCCTGACATCCGAAACCACTCATGGGGACAATAAGCAGAGACATTGGGTTTAAAGCCAAGCGATACTCATTAGAACTGATGTTAGGTAGGATTAGATCACCCAATCGGAGGGAGCAAGATCCGCACCATTTAAGGTGGAATGAATAATTAGAATACAGAGTGGAGAATACACAGCTTCACATAGTGGTACTATTATTGTGTACTGTTAATACAGTGTTAATAGTACTGGTGTACTGATATACACTGGCTCTGTGGCCTATTGCCTACAACCGCACTACACCAGTGGCAATATTACGCATCATAGCGTGAACCTCCAGTATTGGAGTAGTATTGCTTAAATATTATGTAATAATTATATGAGCGTGTTTGTGTGTCTCTAGAGATCGTGACGACTCTGAAAGGTCACACAGGTTTAGTGAAGGGATTGACGTGGGATCCTGTAGGGAAGTATATCGCCTCCCAGGCTGATGACCACAGTCTGAAGGTGTGGAGGACCATGGACTGGCAGCTGGACACCAACATTACCAAACCCTTCAGTGAGGTCAGTACTGCCAGTGGCAGCCTGATGACGTCTCCTCTTAATTAACCCAAACAAAGCTAAGAGCACACTGTTCACTCATTTCGCTGCGTTTGAGACTCCAGAATTTGGAAGTATTTTAGAATTTGGATCTTTTTAAAGCTCCTTCAGTTATCTGTGGTGTTGTGGTGAATTTTCTGTGAACTATGTGGATTTTTCCTGTATAGTCTTTTTGGATTTGAATGAATGTTGCACTTATATATTGTTTTTCAAGTCTTTGCAATCAGCACTCTTGAGTCACACACAGTGCTCAACCAGTGTGAAGTAATAGCCAGCTGTGCACAGCATACGCTCTACCTGGAATCAGGGGGACTGTATCAGGGGTTCATCCAGTGCAAATCCATATCAGAGCAAACATACACACACTCATTCACGTACTCCAGGGTAATTTAGAGTAGCCAGTTCACCTGATATCCATGTTTTTGGAATGTGGGAGGAAACTGGAGTTAGACATGGGAAGAATATGGGAAACGTTCACCCAGATTAGGCCTTGAACCCAAGACCCCAGTGCTGGAAGGCACCAAAAACTCACCACCAAACTCATTTAAACTCATTTAAACTCACGTAAGCTTGTTTAATTTTTTCTTCTCTCTGCAGTGTGGTGGTACCACTCATGTTCTGCGGCTGAGCTGGTCTCCTGATGGTCAGTATTTGGTTTCCGCACACGCCATGAACAACTCCGGTCCGACGGCACAGATAATCGAGCGAGATGGCTGGAAGACCAACATGGATTTCGTCGGCCATCGCAAGGCTGTTACTGTAGTGGTCAGTAATGAGTTGGATAACTTCCAGTATTGCATTTCATGATCATAACTCAACACAATAACATTCCATTAAATATTAATAAAATATGGGAAGCAGAAGAGCAGATAAACAAACATGAACCTGTTGGCACCATGTCTAATACATGACATCCAACAAAAGCATGATTTCATAAAAATGAATGTGTCCCAATACTTTTGCCTATATTGTGCACCTCTGCACAGCTTTTTCACGTGTGTGTTTCATCTTGTCTTCTGTAGAAGTTCAACCCAAAGATTTTTAAGAAGAAACAACGGAACGGCAGCGCCCCAAAACCCAGCTGCCCATACTGCTGCTGCGCTGTGGGCAGCAAGGACCGCTCTCTGTCCGTCTGGGTGAGACACAGCCTTTCACCCCCCATGACTTTAGGTGCAGTGGAGTGATGTTACCGTTCACTCCAGAGCAGGGTTTCGTGTGGTGTGCATAAAACATCAAATATTCACTGCGTAGTATTTTCTGATTATAGTATCAATTTTATTACATTGTTTTATTTTTAGCTCACCTCACTGAAGCGCCCTCTAGTGGTCATTCATGACTTATTTGATAAGTCCATCATGGATATTACATGGTAAGACATTCATTTCTGACTGTTAAGTGGTGTATTTTTATTGTGTACAAACTGAAAATGTGAGTTTAAAATGTATTTCTCTCTTCTCTCCTGTAGGACTCTGAACGGTCTTGGAATGCTAGTGTGCTCCATGGACGGAACAGTGGCCTTCCTGGACTTTTCCCAGGATGAGCTGGGAGACCCTTTGAATGAGGAGGAGAAGGTACAGATCAATTCATTCAGCAGTATTTAATAAACTGCAGGTCCACTCACCCACACCAGAGCTCGGTGTGTGTAGGTAAAGGACAGGTACTGCTCAGGTACCCTTTGGAATGGAATGCAGCCATGAAGTTATAAAAATGCATTACTTCAATAAGATAATTCATGCTATTAATAGGGGATGTTACTCAATAAAAGGTATTCTGAAGATCAGAGATGGTCAGTCTGGGTCAGTGTTGGTTTATTATCCTGTTTCTCCTGCCTTTAGAACACCATTCACCAGAACATTTACGGAAAGAGCCTGGCCATCACCATGGAGACGCAGCTTTCCACCACCATTATCGAAAACCCGGAGATGCTGAAGTATCAGCAGGAGCGGCCAGGGGCCCAAACCTCCAGCGGTGCCCAGGGAGCCAACCTTGAGAACCAAACGCCTAAACTGACAAACGTGGTGAACGGCGAGTCTCTGGAAGACATACGCAAGGTGAGGAACGTTTTTATGTCCTCTTCTCCATGGCTAGACAGCTGATTTATTAATGTTATACCAGTCACAGTCAGTTGGAGGTCATTAAATTATGTTCTACTGTTGAGCGAGTGCACCTCACCACACCTTCACCGCTTCTTCAGACCAACGTAACAGAGGTTGATCCACGTCTCTAGACACCAGAAGGAAATAAATCCCTGTGAAGGTGATGAGTGAGACTGACTTTAAGCTCAGGGAAGATGTTGTGCTTTGGGTAAGAAGCAGCTTTTGGATTTGAATGTGGAGAATGTGGGTCTGTGTGTAAACCGATTCAGTTTCTTGTGAAGAACAATTGAAAGGCTGAAGGACCCCACATATGGACCCTTGGAGTATTAAGGGGTCATTTATGATTATTTATGATGGCTAAAGAGATGTATGAGTAAAGCGGGTTTCCACAAGACCTTGTATAAATTTTCCCTGGGTCTCTGAGTTTGTCCACATGTTCATTCTCCATGATCATCCCGGTGAGGCTCTCCAGAAGGTTGTCCAAGTCTCCCCATGACATTCTAAATTAGTTCTCAGATATCTTCATGATTTTTCTACTGACATTCTCCAGGGAATTCTCCACAAGTTACTCAATGAGATTATGAATTAGTTTTAATCACAGTCCTCTCAGGCTTCTACACAAGGCTCTCCATGAGACTCCCTGGGTTCTAGCATATTCTACTAGCTGATAGCTGTGTGAACACCAAAGCACTTTTGTAAGTCACTCTGGATAAGGCCGTCTGCTAAATGCCATAAATGTAGAGTCTTCTGGAGAAAATTATTTACATGATCAAATCAGATTCTCCCAGATCTTCTAGAAGATTCTCCATTAGGCTCTCAATGAGACTCCAAATCATACTCTCCTCAAGATTTTCCATGACACTCCCTGTCAAATCCTCTAGGAGGTTCCCTATGAGACTCTCAGTACCAGTTCAAATTAGATTTTCTAGGGCATCCTCCATGAGACTCCAAATCTGATTCTCCACAAGTTCCTCCTTCTTTAATGAACATGTTCTATGTTCTGCAGAATCTGTTGAAGAAGCAGGTGGAAACACGGACAGCAGACGGACGGAGGAGGATCACTCCACTCTGCATCGCCCAGCTGGATACTGGGTATTACACGTCCATACACAAATATATGCATACTTTGGTTCCACATTCAAAAGTTCTAATGTGAAAAATCTCCATTTTCACAGTCTGTATATTCAGTTCTGTGTAGTTCATTGTCCATGTTCTAGATTTTGCTCTCAAATCTTTTTTTCAGAACCTCCACATTCATTTTGTGAATTTTTATTAGTATATGCAATTTTGTGTTTGTAGTTTGTTAAAGCTGAAGTTGAGGCTGTGTTGTGTGGACGCTGTTTATTGAGTGTGTGTGTGTGTGTGTGTGTGTGTGTGTGTGTGTGTGTGTGTGTGTGTGTGTGTAGGGATTTCTCTCCCGCTCTGTTTAACAGTGTACCCATCCTGCCTGGGTCCTCAGTCGCCCCCCAGTTGACCCCCCAGCTCTCTTCTGATTCCAACACCGCAAACTCTCTCTGTCTGAGAGCCAATCAAGAGCCTGCAGCATCACCCACCAAAACCACTGATGAGAAGGACAGGTGTGTTTCTGATTGACATTCATATGGACATTATAGAATGACACCTTTACTTTCCATGGTGCTCTGCAATCTGTCAGAATGGATGTGTGTATCTAAGGAACATTCTAGAGGCTTATAGATCACAGTGTGCGAGAATACGTGTGGTTTATATGAACATTATAGGTCATTATAGAGCGCCCCCTATGCTTCCTATCATGCTTTACAGGCTCTCTGATTGAGCATGTGGATCATGGTTATCACGGTGTATGTCTTTTTTCTTTCTGTCCATCAGTGGAACTCCAGCCGTGAACTCAGCTGGTCTGAAATCCAATCTGCTGCTGACCGCTGCTTCAAAGATCGAGCCAATGAAAGCCCTAGATTCACGGTTCACAGAAAGGTCAAAGGCCACACCTGGGGTCACCAGTTCACCCGCCACAATGACCATTTCCTCACTCGACAGGTGGTGATGTTCACTGTCTTCATCAAAGTAGCAGAGTGTTGAGAGTTTCTGTCTGAATGTTTTCTTTGTGATTTTCTGTGGGCCAGGGTGAAGGACATTAGTGGCCCAAAGGACTGGAAGATAAAGGACGAGACGAGCAGTGACAGTGAAGATAAAATACAGAAAGCGCCCCCTCTCGTCAAACGCAAGGCTGACATGGATGCAGCAGAGGTAGTGGAGAAGAGGAAAAAGGGAAGACCCAGGAAAGATGCTAAAATGATGATGGCCATTCCTCAGGCCTTCCCACAGGTACGCAACGGTAACGATCTGTAGTGTTGGACAAAGCTGGGATCCATGGCAGTTGTTGTTTACCTTCAGCATCATATTAATAATGCAGCACTTTTTAAAATTTTGTTTTATATATGATTGAAATTCACATATCAAGAATTCATAGCTTTCATAAATGAACATAAATGAACAGAATGTTCAGAAAATGACGGCTCTCACTAGCCAGCCACAGCGTCAACAGACATGATACACATACCAAGACTTATCCTGACTAATCAACTTGGTGTCGTCACATATCTGCAGGTAATCCAGCTCGGAAAAATTCAAACCCACTCATTTCCAGTTTAATGAAATCCCATACGGCTGAACACTGGTGCACTCTAGGTCCAAAAGTCACCATATATTATAATAATCCAGAGCTAATTGGGGCCTTTTAAATGCCCAGTTTTAATGTTTTGGCAGTTCTAAGTGGCACAGATTGTACACCACTGATGTTTAGTTACATTATCCAGTATTGAACTACTCAACACCAGGGGGCAGTGTAATGATTTTCTCTGAAGAGTCCTGAAGGCAGATATTTCTATACTAAACTTTCTTTGGACTATTGGACGTAAAATGATCAAAATTGTAACATTTTTAGCACAACACTCAAGATGATCAATATCAAGATGTCCAAGCTGTTTTTATAATGGTGTTTTTGATCAAAACATAACCATACAAATATCTAAATGATCATTTTTGCTTTAGTGAGCAGCAGTTCAGTGTATTTATATCTGTTAATTTGTAAAATTTAGCTTTATAAAGTTCTCAGTTGATGCCCACGTGGTGATGCACATGGTTCATTAATCGAACAATGTAATCAGATCCGTATCAGTTATCGGCCAGTATGATAAGTGTATGTTTTTGTTTATTAATGTTATTTCAATATCAAAACTAGTTTGGTTGACCTGCAGCATGAATGTCTGATGTGAAAATTGACTTTGATTTCCCCTGGTTTGTATATTTGTTTACAGACTGCAGTGTCAGTGGAGAAGGAAACGGTGAGAATCTCCGCTCCAACGGCATCATTAAAGCTTCACACCCCCACAGTACAGAAGTCATTCAGCACACAGGTAAACACACACCCCTCTATACCACAGTAATGAGCTCTACTGCATCTTCAAATTATATCCTGAAAAAGTTCACGTGTTCATAATTTCATTCAAAAGGGTAAACATCATATTTTATGTTAATTAGGTGTAAAGTGAGATATATGTTTCACTGTTGATCATTTATGGCTTGTAGTTCATGGAAATCAGAAATACAGTTCCTCAGATGATGAGTTTGAGTACGTTTCTGATCATAAATTATCCACATTAAAGTCTTGAAATGTCATTTTAAATAAAATAAACATCAAATAATTATCTTAAAGTTCCATGATATTCTCATTTATTATTGTCAGACTCATCCTGACCTGGGTCTTGTTTGTCTTGATTAGAGAGGGACCTGTGTTAACTTCCTGGCCTCCCCTCTTCTGTCATCTTGATTCTGAAAGGACAGAGTGTGAAGACCCTGTCAACACTCTGTCTTGTTCCTATTTGTAGTTATATTCCCCAGTAGGAAAATAAAGGTGATATTTTATTCTGTGTGTGTCTGTGTGTGTGTCTGTGTGTGTGTCTGTGTGTGTGTCTGTGTGTGTGTCTGTGTGTGTCTGTGTGTGTCTGTGTGTGTCTGTGCAGGTAGGTATAGACTCTGTGATGTACCTGGAGGTGGAGAACGAGGTCTCTGTTGTTGCTGGAGCCCGTGTCAGTCAGCTGAGGTGCAGCAGAGATGGGAGAGACTGGGACGCGGTTCTCCCCAGCCGCATCGCCGTAGCTACGGGAAGCAGGTAAACCCAAACTTACATGTCAGAGGTCATTTGTACTGGGTTTTACTGAATTTCATCTCTATAAACATAAAAAACTCCCTTTGTGATTCATTTAAGATTTATTGTAATCTACAACTGGAACTATATTATCATTTGTGTTCCCTCTCTGTCTCCGTAGTGATGTGGTTGCCGTGGCGTGTGAAGACCGGACGTTGTCAATTTTCTCATCCTGTGGACGGAGACTTCTCCCATCAATCATGCTTCCAGCCCCCATATCAGCATTGCATTGCTCTGCCTTTTATGTCATGGCACTGACCGCGTCAGCCACTCTGTCCGTCTGGTACTGACCTCCTTTTTGAGTCTCTCTGTCCATTTTTTGATCTGAACTCATAGTTCTTTGTGTTAACATTAAATATTGTTGATGTTTAATAGTGTTTATTATGTCTGTTTGTAAATACTAATATCTAAACGTTGTTTGTGGCTGCAGGAACGTTCAGAAACAGACAGCTGTGGTAAAGAATGAGTCTTTGAACTCCATTTTATCAGGTGAGCTGATACTACTACTAATAATAATTATTATAAACAATACTAATAAGTAAAGTATTTATGAAAAACATTTAATTACAGTGGTTTAATAATTATTGTGGTGAATGTGTCATTTCATATTAATGTTATATTAATTTTATTTAAATTTTAAGTTTATTTCTCTCTCCATCACTAGGTTCTGATGCTACAGTGAGCAACTCTATGTTGACTGATCAGGGCGTTCCTGTGGTCGGGCTCTCCAATGGAAAATCCTTCTGCTTTAGCTCTACTATGGAGACATGGTAAGATGCGCGCGCACACTCACACACACACACACACACACACACACACACACACACACACACACACACACATATACATGTGTTACTGACTCTGTCTTTATAAAGTGTGTTACTATAAGACCCCCATAGTAAACAGTGAGAGACCTCCCAAATGTAACTCCCAACAAAAGCTAGCCAGGCTTCCATACATGGTGGAGATAGTTTCACACTGTTTCTTAAACCCCCCTCCACCCATGTACAAGCCACAGTGAGAGGTGAGAGGTAGCCAGGCTAAAGTACATCATCCAAACATGGTGGAGGTAGTGTATTTTAACATGACTTGACCCACATAGTAAACTCTCTCTCTCTCTCTCTCTCTCTCTCTCTCTCTCTCTCTCTCTCTC
>CM067522.1:19987029-20003490 GCA_034509495.1 Acestrorhynchus altus | reverse complement strand
GCGCAGAACATCTAAAAGCTTACACACCTGAACACACACGTAACTCTGCACTGCTGCAGGTTCGGTGTGTGTGTGTGTGTGTGTGTGTGTGTGTGTGTGTGTGTGTGTGTGTGTGTGTGTGTGTGTGTTTACACGTGTGTGAATGTACATGCATGTGTGTCTGTAAGCATCTAAAATTCTGTGCTGCATAACAGTAATGATGAATATTAGTCACGTAATAAACAAATAAACATTTATAAATAACTAAAATAAAACTGGAATGTAATAAAAACTAATTTATAATTATTAAAGAATTCGAGATCTGCACTTTGCAGGCAGTCACATGCTGTATTCTATGTTTTGTATCTCAGGACGTGATTCACCATAACAAACTCCAACCTACCCTGTATAAGCGTACAGCTAAAATTCACCCGTTTCCAACTGAATTAAATCCCTGTTTAAATGCCGAAGGAGCTTCCAGTGCATGTTTACTGCTCTGTCCACGTGAACATGATTAACCTGCATACAGACTCTGACTGATCAGAGAGAGGGGGCGGGGCTGATGCTCAACCTGCATACAGACTCTGGCTGATCAGAGAGAGGGGGCGGGGCTGATGCTCAACCTGCATACAGACTCTGACTGATCAGAGAGAGGGGGCGGGCCTGAGGCTCAAACTGCATACAGACTGATGTTTCTAATAAAGTGGCCAGTGAGGAAGCACAAGACAGGTGTTTCTAATAAAGTGGCCAGTGAGGAAGCACAAGACAGGTGTTTCTAATAAAGTGGCCAGTGAGGAAGCACAAGACAGGTGTTTCTAATAAAGTGGCCAGTGAGGAAGCACAAGGCAGGTGTTTCTAATAAAGTGGCCAGTGAGGAAGCACAAGGCAGGTGTACGGTGGATTGAGTGCAGTCCAGCGATGGCTATACAATTGTAATGGACATATAGTCTGGCTCTGGTCATTCTCCTCCCGACAGAGTGAAGGTGTGTAAGAGGTGTGCAGAGTCCATTACACAGGTGAACCAGAGGATTCTATTAGTGAGCTGCTGTTTGTTAGAGCAGACTAGAAGCTTCCTCTGCTTTCAAGGACAAGCCAGACACACACACACACACACACACACACACAAAATCACACTCACACTGTTTCACACACTTGCACTCGGCTGTTCTGCGTCAGGGAAGCAAAAATCAATGAAACAAGTTTTCTGTAATTGAAAGTGTGATTCTCCTCTGAGCTGCAGGTGTGTGTGTGTGTGTGTGTGTGTATAATCAGTGAAAGTGCCTCTACCTAAAGCCATTTAGGTTTGCGTTTGGGTCAGCAGGTCATGGTGGAGCGGTCAGTATGGAGAGTTTATCCCTTTAACTGGATTTACACTGAAACTTCAGGACACAATAAACTAAAGAGAAACACTCGGTCTGAGCGTCCGGTTCTCTGTTCCCCTCCATCAACGGGGCAGCAGTGGGGGTCAGAGAGAAACTGCTTTAACCTTTCGAGACCGGAGACTACACTAGTCTGCAAACAACCCAAATAAACACTGCTATACGTTTCATTTATTGAGGAAAATGATCAACCATGACATATCTGTGAGGGAAAGAGTCAGCATTTGCTTTCAGTATCTGGTCACTAAACATTTCTAGTGACTGTTGATAAGTCCTGCTCTAATTTTAGTCCATTCCTCCATAGAAACCAGCTTCAGCTCTGTAGGTGGGTTTCCTCCCATGAACTGCTGCTCCAGGTCCATCCACAACACCTAAGGTCAGGACTTCAACTCGTCATCCCAAAACATTAACTGTATTCTTCTTTAAACATTCTTAAGCAGAGTGACTTGTTTGCGTAAGGTTGTTGTCTTGTTACATGACCCACATTCCCATCAGATACAGCTCACCGACAGACGCCCTGGCGTTTTCCTTTAGAATTTGCTGCTATAATTCAGAATTCCATCAATGATAGAAAAATGTTCTTGTTCTGATGAAGGAGAACAGACCTGAACTGTGACACTGTCACCACCACCACCATGTTTCATAGATGGAATAAGGTTTTTATGCTGTAATGCAGTGTTTTCCTTTCTACAAACAACACTTCTCATTTTTTCGTGTCATCTGTTCATAAAACATTGTTCCAGTAGTCTTCTGGCTTGTCCATGTGATCATTAGTAAACTGCAGATGGGCAGCAATGGTCTTCTTGGAGAGCAGCAACTTTCTCCTTGCAACGCTTCCATGCACACTGTTGTTGTTCAGTGTTCTCCTGAGGATGGACTCACAAACATTAGAATTCATGCGAAAAAGGCCTTTAGTTCCTTAAAGGTTTCTTTGGTTACCTTTGTGAGCTTGTAGACTTTTACACGTCTGGCTCCTGACATGATCTTCGTTGATGGAGCACTCCTGGGGAAGGTAATAATGATCTTGAATTGCCTCCATTTGTACCTCCATCTGTCTGACTGTGGATTGATGGAGTCGAAACCAAATTAGAGATCGTTCTGTAACCTTTTTGAGCATCAACAACTCTTCTTCTGAGCTCCTCAGAGATCTCCTTTGTTCATGCTGTGGTACATTTCCACAAACGTGTCGTGAAGATCAGACTTTGGTAGACCTTCAAACGATCTGCTGATCCTAATCATTTTTTGCTCCTAGTCTAGCCATTTCTAGTTGTAGTTATTGTTTTTAGTGTTTATTTGTTTATGTTGGTGGTCAACAAAATTCTTTGAACACTGATCTACATGCACACCTGGCTAAGGTGTGTGTGTGTGTGTGTGTGTGTGTGTGTGTGTGTGTGTGTGTGTGTGTGTGTGTGTGTGTGTGTGTGTAAAAGGCGTAAAAGGTCGTTTATGGCAGAAAGAGCAGATCAGAGGAGATTAGGCGAAAATCAGCTGTGCATCACTGGTGTGTGTCCCAGTGGTGTGTGTTTGCTGGCTTTTCCACTGGTGTGTGTCTGTTCAAGGTGGCTTCAATCGGGTCCTGCTCTCTCTGCTAATCTCCTGATTAAATAAGAGCCTCCGCCAAGTGCCAGTGTTCAATCAGACTGACCTCACACAGAAAAAAAAAAAAAAACATGGAAAAACAAACACTGTGTGTAGCAGAGGAACGGAATGACTTTGGACTCTCCAGTGGATGGCTGAGATTGAAGCTTCCACAAGATGACAGTAGAGAGCCACGAGAAGCCTAGATTTGAACACACGCAGCTGCTGGAGTTTCGGAGTAATATCTCCTGAAAGGGAAAAGTTTTCCTCGGTAAAATGATGGAGTCTGGAGCTGTTTCTTCTGCTCTGGTTCTCGGCTTTAAAAATGCACTAAATACTAAATTAAACCATGGTGTTGAAGATCACAGTGTGTGAGTGGTTGGAATTAGTATCTTCCCACCACAAGCCTCCACTTCTGAAATCTTCAAGCGCTTAGTTTGAGATTATAGAAACAGTTGAGATGGTTCTTCAAATTCCATCAGTTGCAGACATCATTTAAACTCCATTTAAACTCATTTTGCCGACGTCTGCACCATTAGGTTCGGCTGCTGAAGAAGGTTGCTGCCGTGAAATTCCCAGTTTCCAAGCTTTCATGCATTTCTTCAAACTGGAGAAAAACACTGTTTAGACTTATTAACTCAGCAATAACCCTGATCACTGCTGCAGTAAACACCACTGCAAATAACCAAATATCAGTAGAACCAACTCTCTTCCCAGTATAAACAAACTTCTCCCACCTGAAACCTTTCCCAGTACCCAGTTCCCACCTCCTAGAACAACTGAAATGCCTCTGTCTACAATCAAAACTCATCTGTGTACAACCGGAACTCAGTCCATTATAAGTAAACTCCTCTGACTGCAACAAAAATCATCTGTAAACCCCATTCTCCTCCCAGTATGACTGCAGCTCCTCCCAGTACAACCCAAACTTCTCCCAGCACACCCCAAACTCTGTCACCCAAATCTGAATACCCAGTACCAGCAAAACCCCTCCCATTATAAGTAAAATAGTACAACCCTTAGTACATACTCCTCCCAGTACAACCCAAACTCCTCCCAGTAGACCCCATACTCACAGTGTCCCCCCAAAATCCCTCCTATTATAATTAAAACTCCTCCTAGTACAGCTAAACTCCTATGAGTGCAACCAAAACTCGTTTCTGTATAACCTAAACTCCTCCTTTTACAACCAAAACTCTGCCCAGTACTCAGCAAAAACCCTGGACTACCCAAACTCCTCCCAGCGCAATCTAAACCCCTCCTCTCACAAACACAAACTCCTCCCATTAAATCCCAAACTCCTCCCTGTATAACCAACCCCCCTGCCATTACAATTAAAACTTGTCCCAGTTCAACAGAACCCCCTCCTAGTACAATCCTACCTCCTCCCACTACATCATAACCCCTCCCACTCCACCAAAACTCCTCCCCCTGCCCAACAAATAATTTTATTTGTCAGCAAGGACTGCTGAAGCTGTTCTTCTCCTTCCTTTAAAGAAAAGCACGACGACATGTAAAATTGGGAATTCCGAGGCAGCACCGTCAGCGTCTGGAAGGCTTGAAAACGGGTTGCTGAGTATTGAGCCAATTTGCATATTCCAGCCCACACAGCGATGACCTTTTGGTGGCTTTGCAATGTGAGGCAATTGGTTTTAATGATATGGCTGATATGCAGAAGTATAACAGAGTGCAGTTCATTGCGTTAATCGAAGTCTAAATAGGTCATAGTTTAGTGCGAAGCCTCTTCATTATGTTTGGCTTTAGTGCATTTGTTGAAATAGGCTTTTTTTTTTTTTTTTTTTTTTTAAAGGCCAATCAGAAATCAGCGAGACACACTAACACGAGTCGCATCAACTTTACCACAAAATGGGCTTTTTGATTTCACTAGTATAATTAACTTCTATCTTAGCCTCTTAAGAGGACTCTTGACACTCCAAAATCCAGATGAATGTGTTCAGAGTTGCAGATAACCCCCAGCATAGCGGAGTAATCCACAGAAAGCCCGTTGTATAATATCCCACTAAATTATAATCAAGCTTTGGATCACAGGCGTATGATTTTGCGAGCTGTGTTACGCCGAGTGCAATCATAAAGCCATTTCATCCATTAGCGCCCTGCTGTTCCTGCAGCAGCGGCGCTGAGCCGAGAGGTGTTCAAACATTTGCATTGCACGTTTGGGGGTGATTTTGGTTGATTTTAGTGTTTGATATTGTAGGTGAGATCCAGTTAACTGCCTCTTTAAATCAAAACGAACGTTCTGCCCCGAAGCCCTGGCCTTTATCCCTGTTCTCTCCAATTTGGCTGCATAATTGAAAAAGGTAGCGCATGTATTAACAGTAATCCAGGAGAATTGAAACACATATTACATGCACTTACATACACTTCGGGACATTACTGCAGACTCAACCACCGCACTCTCGTTTAAAGTGTGAATTAGATTGTTTTAGGGTTGAAGTACATGGACACGTCAGTGTAGGTCTCTTTAAAAGCTCTAATTAAAAATGCCGGTAGCAGAAATATAACCATGCTCGTCTCCCGATATAAGAAAAATGCGACAAAAATAGTTTGTTATCTGGGCAAAAGTATTGGGACACCCGCTCATTCATTTCTTTCTAGATCAAGTGTATTGAAAAGAGCTTATTCTGTGTTTGTTGGAGTGTTTACTGTGTTTACTGTGTTTACTGTCCAGGGAGGACTTTCTATGGCATCAAAATGGGCCCTAATGTTTTGAGAACCCAAAACAAGAAGCCATAACCACAAAAAATGACATTCCATGTAAGCCAGAGGACTGTTATTATTATAATTATTATACTATTATTATTATATTTTTCACACAACAGCGGACCGTAGTCCATATGTTTCTCTGTTATCCTCCTTTCACCCTGATCTTCAATGGTCAGGACCCCACAGGACCACCACAGAGCAGATATTATGTGGGTGGTGGGTCATTCTCAGCACTGCAGTCACACTGACGTGGTGGTGGTGTGATAGTGTGTGTTGTGCTGGTACAAGTGGATCAGACACAGCAGTGCTGCTGGAGTGTTTAAACTCACTGTCCACTCTATTAGACACTCCTACCGAGCGTCTCCACCTTGTAGATGTAAAGTCAGAGACAGAAGCTCATCTGTTTCTGCACAGTTTGTGTTGGTCGTCCTCTAGTCCCTCATCAGTGCTCACAGGACGCTGCCCACAGGACGCTGTCGGCTGGACATTTTTGTTTAGTGGACTGTTCTCAGTCCTGCAGTGACACTGAGGGGTTTAAACACTCCAGCAGCACTGCAGTGTGTCCCAGTCGTACCAGCGCAACACCCACTCACACACCACCACCATGTCAGTGTCACTGCAGTGCTGAGAATGACCCACCATCAGAATTCCTCCATAAAGACAAAATAACTTTATAAAGTTAAAATAATTTTACACTGACATTCATTGGAGGCCTTTTTTTCTGTTTCTGTTAGACAGTCACAATATGTGAGTTATTTGGATTTAAAATGGAAATATGGAAAACCCACCCTGAGAATTTGATTCCTCGACTCTCTCAGAGAAGAGCTCTGGTCACGATTAATGAGCCGCTGCCTCCTGGGTTAACAGAAATTAATAGGCAGACAGATTTACATTTCTATTAAAGAGAGAGTGAAGGAGCGGAGGGAGAGACGCCAGAAAGCGAGATACTTTCGTGAATTTTTACTCGTTTTATATTCAGATAATTTTCGGATCTACTCAGATTCCATTTTCACTGGCCCACATTCGGGAAAACCTTTAAGGTCAATGCGAAAATGTAACTATTCCTGAAGATAAAGCTGCTCTTCCCCTTCAATTACATAAATGATCACAGCTTTTGTCCCTTTGTCATATATGCTCACATGCCAAAAAGACATGGAATATCAGGATGTAAATTGATTTTGAAGTGGTGCTACCTCAGTGGATGGCAAGGGAATGCCCACATCGGTATAAGCTGTGAGGCATTATCTTATGACTGACCACTGACCAGTGTGGTCATGGCAAAGTAACGTGAATTATTGGAGTTTGAGCAAGGCATGATGGTGGGTTCCAGGTGTATGGCAACATTCCTCGATCCGATAATGTTCCCAATGGCAGTGCATTATCCTGGTAGGTTATCCCATCTTTATGGGATACATGAGGTCCATGAAGGGCTGCAAATGGTCCTAACCTCTGCCATGAGAATACACCTCAGATTAGAGTAGAACCACCACCTGTCTGCACATTGCCTTGTTTAAAACTAGGGTCCATGGATTCACTCTGGTGGTTCTTCTGCTCCCACATCACATAGTAGCTAAAGGACAATACACTGAGCTGCAGGATATGCGTGTGTGGCTCCTACGTTGATTGTTGATGTTGATTTCTGCCAGGGTTGTTGGTTTGTTCATATGAGCAATTCTAAACAGAGGCCACTGGTCACAATCAGCAAACATGGGCAGCCACTGCACTGCCCACTGTGGGTGGTAAGGCCTTCTATGATGTATTCCTGGTGCATGGATAATGCTGTGGATTGAGGAATTGTAAATTCAACACAACTTAGGAAATAGAGTGTCCCATCCATCTGACACCCACTATTATGCCTCACTCAGACTGTTAATCCACGTCACCGTGCCAGAAGTTTGCGGATATCAGTGGTCAACATCAGTCACAAGATGATGCCTCACAAATTATACAGGCAACTTATGCCTTCAGCATGTAAAAATCTCACCCACTGGACTATGACCCTCATGAACATGCAAGCCCTGTAACTCATCCGGCAACAGAATTACGGTGTAAGGATTTGTGAAGTTGAAGGCAATATCACTATCAGCAGATCTCAGCAGATAGGGGAGGTTTGAGAAACAATTACTGATAAGGTAGGTATAAGGAACACTGCTGATAGAGGTCTCAAACCATTACGTTCGGGGGGAAGTCTGAGAAACACTGATGGAGGAGGTCTCAGAAACAGTTGCTGGTAGAAGAGGTCTCACAAACAATCAAAGTCCAAGGGAGGTCCAAAATCAATCCCATGCAGGGGAAGTTCTCAGAGTCTGAACCATCAGAAACCATCTGATCAAAGATGTTTTGAAGCAATGACACCTTTGGACACCAGTCCATTTTTGGTCCATCCCAAACCTCCTCCTGAGGTGATTGTGTGATTGGATCCCCATCCATCTAGTCTGTCTCAAAACCTCTCCTGAAGGGTTTGAATCATTGAACTCCAATTTGTCTGCAGATGCACAGCACACACTGTATCTACAACCATCTCAAACCTCCTCCTGAATTGTTTTGAGTCTCTAGATAGCAATCCATCTCCAGTGTGTCTCAAACCTCCCACTGAGTGAACAAATCCAAGTCTGTCTCCAATATATCTCAACTGTCCAACTGTACTATTGGAGTAATGGCACACCAGTCCATCTCAAACCTCTTCCTGATGTTTCTGATTGGCTGAATACCAAAAAGCCTTAATAGTACAACCAAAACACCTACCATTACAACCAAATCCCTTCCCAACACAACCAAAACCCATACCAGTACACCTAAACCTGTAAGCACAACCCACATTTCTCCCAGTATAACTAAAAGCCATCCTTCTACTCCCCAAACCCCTCCCAATACAACCAAAGCTCCTTTGAGAACAACCCAAACTCTTCCCAGTACAACTGAACCCCTGACCAGTATGACACGACACTCCAACACTCGTCCACTGTAACCCAAACTCCTACTAGTACAATTAAAAACCATCCTACATCCAAAACCCCTCCCAATAACGAAAACTCCTTCAACAAATGAAACCTCTTCCCAGTACAGCTGAACCCCTGGCCAGTATGAACAAAACCACACTGAGATTGGATTTCAGTCTGACTAACCAGAGACACATTTGACTACCATGTATGAGCACATGTGGTTCAACCAGATACTACTCACCTACAGGACCTGGATGTTACCAGGGTTAAAATGTCTTTCTGAAGTATCAGATTCCAAAATGGATTAGATTCCATTTCCAATCTCAAACCTCGTCCTGATACAAACTTCTCCCTGAAATTTCAGAGTGATGGATGCTGATCCTTCTCTGTGTCTCAAACCTCTTTCTGAAGTGATCACATAGCAATCTGTCTTCAAACCATCTGAAGCCTCCTCTTAAAGTGTCTGCACCATCACTGGATAGCAATTTCTTTTTAGTGCATATCAAACCTCCTTCTGAAGTGTTTCAGTGATCTGACTGAAAGCTGACGTTTTAGATTTAGATGTTATATGGGTGTAGATACACCCTCTACATCTCTCCGAGCCACACTTGACAAAACTCTGATGCGTGTGCCACAGATGTGCAAATTTATACAAATAGGTTGCCTGATCCCTATAGAGAAGTGCTGCCAATAGAATAGGACTGTCTGAAGGAGATAAACATGAACCTCATGGCATCATGACTAAAGCCAGGTGTGGGCGAGAGGGGTATAAATCCCCCCCGGCATTGAGCTGTGGGCCAGTGGAATGGTATTCTCTGGAATGATTGTGCTCCATCCAGTACTTTTCATATCATATATATGACTATAAAATGCCACAGCACCACCTACAGTCCTGGAGCACCCATATGGTTCAGATAAAGGTCAGTTTGACTTTGTACAAGTGTTTAGTGTTTAGCATTTCATTTATTCAATTATCGAGTGAAAGCATTCCACTTTTTCTCCATCTGCAGGTTAGAACACGAGTGAAAGCATTCCTATTCTCAGACCCTTGACCATGGAGGGTAATGGTGGAGATGGGATTTGAATTTATAACCTCCCCAGTCTCAACAAGCAGGCAGTTAGACAGTCGCGCCACTCTAGAACTGTGTTTCAATGTAGTGTAATTTAACAGCTCTAGGGTGGCCCTATGGTCTAACTGCTGCTCATTAAGTATGAGGTCATACATTTGGTTTTTTAGCCTCATAATTGAACTTGCCAATTACCCAAAACCATTACGACTCTCTACCAATCACACACGATGCCCCTTAGGAAAGAGGTAGATAAGCACATACCTCGTCTAATACATGTGAAACCACCGCCATTTTTCAAAATGCCACCCTTACACCATTGCTGGGCAGCCAATGTGCTTGGAGGAAAGCGCCTGGTCCCGCAGATGCCAAGCAGCACCCAGGATTTGAACTTGTGATCCTCGGACCATAGTGCTAGACTGATGATCTACTCGTAGAGTTGAAGATGGGGTGGGGTGGTGACTGAATGCAATCAAATCCTCACAGAAATGCTAGAACTAGTCTTATATAATAAGTCTTTCCTGGACAGTAGAGACAGTTACAACCACAAAAGCTGTTTAAACTCCGTTTAATAGCCTTGATTTCCAAAGAAATGTTGAATAAGCAGGTGTCCAAATACTTTTGTCTGCAGTGTAAAATATAGATTTGCCTTTTTGACCATCAGTTCAGGCCAAAGTCCATCGGCGTTTGAGTCGAAACGCATACATTCTGTCTTATTCCTTTCCGGCTGATTCTCATTCCAGGCTTGTCTGTAAGTAGAGGGGGCATTCGTTCTCAGTGAAGGCTCTTTTGTGCTTGTGTGTAACGGGAGATTAATTCATTGTGTTTTTGGAGTTAATTAATGAGTCTGACGCAAATTTTTTTTTTCTCCAGAAACCCTTGCACATCATTGCCGTCAGAGCCACTCTGCTCTTCCTCCTCTTCTTTTTGTTCATCTCATTTCCTGCCTGTCCACCCGGAGTCCTCCCTCGGTCCGAGAGCAGTGGTCCGTCGCTTTCGGCCGTGCGGGATTTAAGTCTTGTTTTGAATAATTGAGACACATGTTCTGGAACTTTATTCTAAAAGTGCTGTTGAACCGCGAGCCCAGCTGGAGAACTTAATTACACTGCAGCGCGATGCTGCTCCATGGCAATTATGAGACAATATTAATTTAGCTGAGGTTTAATGCTCCATTTGCACATTAGTGTTTCCACTGTAGAGCAGGAAAACTTTTACTGCTCAACTGTCAAAAGACCAAATGACCCCGTAAAGCAAGGGGTGAATTATCCACGGAAATGTCACACCAGGATACGGTTAGAGGACAGTAATAACGCACACACACAGGAACAAAATTGGTCAGAAATCGTTACCCTGCAGATATATAAGATACATATTCATCTTAAAAGTGCACAGTTTCCAAGAGGAATCAAATCAAAAATGTTGCTGGCCAGTCCAGCATGCTTAAAAAGTCTCCAAAGCTCTGCTGATTAGAATGGGATGCCATAAAAGCTCCTGTAGATGTGATCTGTTGGTGTCCCATAACTTTTGCCCAATTTTAATTAGGAACCTAAAAATCATAATACTTTCCCACAATAAAACATCAGCACCTCCTTGAAACTCCGATACGTCAGGCTGATTCCTACTGACGGTGAGTCCTTCTCTCTCTGAACTTTCACTTTCCCATCTGCTGACAGAGATAGATTGGCCATTGGGAATACCAATGGAATTCCCGGTGGGACGCAGTATCTGTGGCACCTCTGTCAGTCCACAGATAGCAAGAGACAGAAGCTCACACACACTGTCCGATCACATGATGCAATTATAACCCCCTTCCCAATCCAACCAAATGTAGAGCAGGAAGATCTGCAGCAGTAGAGTGTAGAAGATGGGAGCGTTCTGGCGATGGCTGATGTTACAGCTGTTAATCTGGTCCTCTATGGAGACTTAGGATGCTTTCAAACCTATCTTGTTTGGTCCAGACGTTCAGACTTTCCAGTTCGGGCTGAACCAAAACTGCAAGTGTGAAAGGTCCTAAAGAGGTGGTCAAGATGAACAATCGGTGGTTCAGACTTTTGGACCACTTTGGACCAAACTGGGTTAAAAGGGTATAAAGCTCCCCAGCACTGAGCTGTGCAGCAGTGGAACCATGTTCTCTTGAATGATGGAGCTCAATCCAAGAGTAGCATTTGTGCTCCGGAACTAAACATCCAGCAACATCCCAACACCTGACTGATACAACTGACTGGCACTTGTTAGAGAGATTATACGTTCAATGGACAAAAGTATTGGGACACCTGCTCATTTGTTGTTTCTTCTGAAATCAAGAACATTAAAAAGGAGTTGATCCTGTCTATACTGTTCAGGGAAGGCTTTCTACTAGACTGTGGAGCATTGCTGTGAGGTTGGATTGCACATAGTGGCAAGAGCAGAGTAATGAGGTCAGAATGTTGGACCATCACCACCAGGGGCATGCCCTAACCTGGGTTTCGGGGGCTATAGCCCCCAATGTGTCATAGCAAGCCCCAAACTTCATAACATCAGTACCTCTCCCAGCCCTGCCCCCCTGACCATGACCTATAAGCAAAACTGACCACTAGTTGACAAAATGAACCTCTTGATCAATTCAATGGAAGGAAACACACACAGGAACCCTTCACAGCTGTCCCCCCAACCCCCTAGTGGAACCACCCCACCTCAGCCCCACAACTCAATGCTGGGGCGCTTTATACCCCTCATTGCAAAGTCTGCACCAGTGTGGCAAGGTGAGGAACCCTTGAAGGCGCAAAGGCTGGTACACTGCTGGTTTGTCCAATTGTCCTGTCCAATTTTTCAACCCAGTTGAACTGTGGCTGCTGGGTGTTGAGGGATAATGCTGTGTTCGTGCTGAGGGCGATACATTAATACTGACACACAGAATCAGTCAGTCACAGCAGACCACCACACACTCTGCAGGTCAGCAATCCCCCAGCAGATCCGCAGGCTGATCGGAGTGGCTTTGTTTCCGTTAGTGGGAAAACAGCAAGCTGAAGGAGGCGTGACTGAAGGACTTTACGGCTTTGACATGTCGGAATGTCTTTCAGTAAAACTGACGTCACTCTCTCTCTCTCGTTTCTCCTCTAACCCCCTCCACCCTTATCTCCACAGCCCTCAGTGTATCGCTATAGGAGTTGTGTTATTGCTTTGTTGGCCACTAATTCAATTAAGCAGATGCCATCTTTGCAATTAAGCATTTCGCTTATTGGAGCCTTTTGAATCGTAGTGAGCGGTTCATCAGGAAATTTGCCGCGCTGAATTGGAATGAATTCGTGACGTGTGGGAGATAAGCCTTTCCATCTGCACTCGGTGTTTCAGAGCGAGCCGAGACGGAGGCGCACATGTGGTTTCGACAGACGACAGGAAAAGGCCGAAATGTAAACGTCTTTCAAACCGCGGTGGAGAGTCTGATGAGTTCTTTTCATAGAAAGATGTACAGATCAGGCAGAGGAGAAGAAACCTACATGTCGATGTTACTCGTATCTGATTCGTAAGTGCAGCCGTACAAACTCAGACCATCCCCTGTCAATCACGAAGCCATAAATATATAAATCAATCCCAACACACGACTATGACGATATAATGTTTGATACATCACTGAAGTTCATGTTCACGAGCTCACAGCGCCGACTGTATTTTGTTTTTAGGGACGTTTTGTCTCCTCTTCATGCTCTTAGGAATTTCTACTTTTGAGCATTGGTTCCTCTCAATGGTACTGACTTGTGCTTAAAGAGTCCTTTTGAGTCTCAATGTCTTTCAGTGGCTCTTCGTCATGTTCTTAGGGAGTTTCTCCTTTTGAGTCTTGGTTCCTCTCCACAGTTCTTCCTCATGTTCTCAAGGATGTACTCTTAATTTGTTGTAGAGGGTCTCGTCTTAAATAGGTTCTCTTTTTGAGTTCCAGTTCCTCTCATTGGTTCTTCCTCATGTTCTTAAGGAGGTTCTCTTTCTGAGTCGTGGTTCCTCTCAGTGACTTGAGCTCAAATTATGAAGGACTTTCTTCGTTCCAGTCTTGATTCCCCTGAGTGGTTCATCTTGTGCTCTAAAGGTGGGTCTCCTGTTGAGCCTAGGTTTTATTCAGTGGTTATTCTTCATGTTCTTAGGCAGGTTCTTGGTTTCCCTCAGTTACTCTTCCTTGAGTTCTTAAGGAGCTACTTATTTTGAGTGTTAGTTCTTTTCTGGGGTTCTTTCTGCTCCCACATTGATGGATTAAATCTGCTTTGGGAAAATGGCTGCAGGAGAAATAGCTATCCAAATAAAAGTGAACTGAAGTGAATGGAATTGATCAGAAATGTTATATCCAGCCCTCAATCTCTACAAATCTCCAACCTGTCCTGTCTCTTTTACACAGATTACAGCCCGGCTCTTGACATTAATAGTCATGACTCACTCTCTGTTTCACAGTCTGTTCTAGTTTGTCATTTTTCGTCCTGAAAGACGGGACCTTTTGAGCCCTGCCCCAGAGGTTTGAGTGGAATAGAGCGAAGCTCGTGTTCTGCATAAAGAAGTGCAGACAGACGCCTGCCGGATTTGATTCTGTTCCCAAGCCGTGACTGTAGGACACTCTGTGCTCAACTGTGACTGCTGATTGGTTACTGGGATGAAGCCAAGAAGGCTGATTGGCTGTTGTGCTTCACCTTTGATCTTTGAGTAATTGACCTCTCCATGCCCTGCCAATTGACCTCTCCATGCCCTGTTCCTTTGTAGCTGCTGTTCTGAGATTAGACATGATTTACAGAACACTGATAAAGATCCATAATGAGAGACTGTAGCTCCTCCTCCTCCGTGTATATCACAATACCTACATTTACAGTGTTATTAATATTCACCCTAATGAGAGACTGTAGCTCCTCCTCCTCAGTGTATATCACAATACCTACGTTTACAGTGTTATTAATATTCACCCTAATGAGAGACTGTAGCTCCTCCTCAGTGGGGTTACTAGGGAAACAGGGCAGTCACCCCAAACCAGTGAAAGACTGGCCATCTGCAGAACCAGGAAAACCCCCTTGTGCTGCTATGGGTGTGGGCTGATGAGAGGGATAAGGGGCTGGCCGATATCACCACTCCACCAACCCCATTGTGACAAAATGAAAACTATCAAAAGGTCAAAAGGGAACCATTTTCGATAAAACGAACGTGGACCAGTCAGTATAAAATTCTAGGACTGAATTGACTTCCCAATCTAGCCCGGCTCCAAACACAGGCGGTTGTGGAATGGTCAAAATGGGTCATACTAAGCATTTGAAATGGCCTTCCTGAAGCCCTGACCTATATGGATTGTGGTTAAACGTCAGAGTTAGAGTCAGTTTAAGGAAACCGACTAATTTATTTGAACTAATTCTGCCAGGAAAAGTCAAATGTACAACCAGAATTCTTCCAGAAACTTGAGATGGTCACCAGAAACATCTGGTCAAGGTGAAACCTCTGTGTTGTGAGGCATGGAGGTCCTCCATCCTGTATTTGGGAGTTGGGGATGAGATGGGCTGGTAGTCAATCAACATCCTGACCTCGTTAATTGCTGCTGAATGCACTGAGATCCTCACAGTAATGCTCCAGAATCCAGCAGGAACCCTTCCCTGAACAGTTTACCTCTCTCAGATAAGTAGCACTGTTTTAATCAGAGGTTTTAATATCTCCTGGAAAAGTTGCTGGAAGGTCACTGGATGTTTAAATTGCTTAGCTTGGCTCTCTGAGAAGATAGTAGCAATTAACTTCCATTAATTCCAGAAATGCACTCAGTAACCATGAATACGGGAGAATGCTGTAGGGCGTCATTAATCTGTCTGAATCTCTGCATCACTATCAGTGCATTGTAAGCAGCCGTTTACCTGCGGGAGTAAACTGCCTGTTCTCTTCAGCAAATAGCTGGAGGAGTGTGTGTGTGTGTGTGTGTGTGTGTGTGTGTGTGTGTGTGTGTGTGTGTGCATGTGTTTAGATCTGATTCAGTGACTGTAAGTCTACAAAATGTCCTGTCGTGCTCAGCATGCACTCTTGTGAAGCGTGCACACTCTTCATACTCAAGGGGGCGTTAGAGTGCCAACACAGAGGCTGTAATTCTATTCTTATTATTCAATTGGAAACATTAATAAACAGATGCTGCTTAAGTAATGTGTGGGGGAGCAAAATTCCGATTTTTGGCCTCCCAGTCACGTCTGCAATCAGATCTGCCTGTCAGCTACTCAGAGACGAGCTGAAAATGCTGCTGCGAGAGCATGTTGGAGATAATCCTGCTTCATATGATGATAAAAACTAAATATAAATAAATTAATTAGGGACTAACATTAATAGAAATGTTATGAGTTCTTCATTTTATTATGGTTAAGGAATGGTTTAGAGTGAAGGGTTAAGGTTAGGTTTAGGTGTAGATAAAGGTGTAGGTTAAAGGTAGATTAAGGTGTAGGTATGGTTAGGTTAGGATGAGGTTCAGGTATAGATTAAGGTTACATTAAGGTTAAGTGTATGTGTAAATTAAAGTTAGGTTTAGATGTATATTAAGGTGTAGGTTTAGGTTAGGCGTCGGTGTATATTAAAGTGCAGGTTCAAGTTAGATTAAGGTTAGGTCTAGGGTTAGATTATGGTGTGGATTAAGGTTAGGTCTAGGTTTAGATTATGGTGTGGATTAAGGTTAGGTCTAGGTTTAGATTATGGTGTGGATTAAGGTTAGGTCTAGGTGTAGATTATGCTGTATGTCAAGTTCAGGTTTAGGTGTAGATTATGCTGTATGTTAAGGCCAGGTTTAGGTGTAGATTATGGTGTGGATTAAGGTTAGGTCTAGGTTTA
>CM067522.1:19945991-19955991 GCA_034509495.1 Acestrorhynchus altus | reverse complement strand
GTGAGATCGAATGTTTTCTGGACAGAATGGACACATCGGGACACCATGTTCAGAGACACCGAATGATCTGAGAGAAACTCAGACTAGAAGGGAAACAGACCAGACTGAGCAATAATAACATAAATACTGTTTCACTCTTACACTCTTCCCTCTTTAGCATTAAAACTGGGATTCGTTCAGTCGGAAAAGTGTGAATGTTCGATGTTTTCCGAGCTGGATCTGATTGTACTGATATGTGTATCATGTCTGCAGGTCACTCTGATCCTGAGTTAGGAAGTTCAGAAAACAATAAGTAACTGCCCAGGTGCTGATCTCAGGTTCATGGAGAGAAAAAGCATTTATCCTGCTTTTGTTGCAGTAATTGTCTCTACTGTCCAGTGAAGGCTCTCTACTAGATGAACATTGACGTAAGGATTTGATTGCATGCAGCCACACACACGTGGTCAGGATGTCACCATCCGGTTTCATCCCCATCTCCCCAACTCATCTCTCTGAACAGTACGAGCCACTTTGTGCAACAAACTACAGGTGGTTCTCCGCCAATCAGAACCCGTCAACCAGATGATTCTTTCAGAAGCCATGTTTTAAAATGGAACCCATTTTAAGAGTGTGTGAAAGTCATTATCAGCTTCAGCACTCACACCTTACGTCCAGCTCAAACTTCAGCTAAACTAAATATTTCATCTCAAACATCAGAACCGTAATTGTCTACGGTTCACCTGACCTGAAGAACACGAATATCACAAGGAATCAAAAGACTGATGGAGAAGCAGAGAAACACGCAATTTAAATTCACAAAGAGAGCACATTACGGCTGGTGATTTGAAGCTGACAGATCTCAATGCTCAGTTTGTGGATTTGTGTGTAAATCTAATTTCTCGAGCAGCATATTTTAACCGCTGGCAGTCATAATGCACCACGCGTACACTTTTTGTTCATTTATTAAACATTATTTCTTGAAAACAAGCTGGAAAGTTAGCAGATCGTTGGGTTTTATTGATTAATGTGTTTGAGAATGAGATGATTTTTTTGGCAGGTGGGTGACACGACGTCTGATTTCATCGTAGTAAAAATGTTACTCAGAAAAGTTGCTTTAGTAACTTTTACATGGAAGATTTTATTTCGTTTCTACTGTAAACATGCAAAATGTCCTGTAGTGTGACGGTAATATATATATATATATATATATATATATATATATATATATATATATATATATATATTTATGTATAATGCTTTTATTTATAGAAATGATTATACTAGTTAACGCTTTCGTTAATAATTTATATTCTACTTTACCAATATAAGGTTTGACACTGCACAAAAGCTTCATTATTAAAATGCTGTCCTGAAATGGATGATCAGGGGTGTTAATTCTTAGAACTTTAGGCCAATTTTGTGGGATGTTTTTGTAGTTTGACATATTTTATTTCATTTTATTTATTATTCGGTATTTATAGGACACAGTCACACACACCAGATTTTGTCATTTTCAGCAGATCCTAAGCTTGTGATGAAATGTAAGTATTAAGAGAACTGAAATATTTATTTGATTGATCAAAAATGTACTTTCACCTACAATTTTTTGTGTTTTTCTGCTCATAAGGGTTAAAACAATCCTGTTGGAAATTGATCATCCAGAGATGAAAATGCAGGAGTAACAAAATACTTGACCTGAATGTCCATTATTATTTTTATTATTTATTATGTATGTATCAGTTTTTTAATCACAGGACTTTTATTTTGAAATTTCAACACTGTGTGAGGAAAACAAACAGCCCCTACCTTCCCATTTCTTCTGTAAATCAATGTCTGAGTCAGTGACATCATCAGCCCCACCTCCTCTCACTGATCAGTAAGAGTCTGTATGCAGGCTGATCATGTGATATATATGCGAGCGTTGCTGATAAACCGTGTGACACCCTTGTCACAGTGATGACATGTGATACTGTGGTTAGACGGGATAAGCCTTGTTTGGTGTGACGTGTAATGTGCAGATCTTGGGTTTGAAGAACAGGCTGTTTGATGGACTATATCATGGTCGGTTGACAAACAGGACCCTGAAGGTCTCTTAGATATTTGACTGTGAAGTTTGGATTTCAAATTTAACTCTATAATTTGTTTAAAAAATTCCATAATTTCTGTCAAACGGTTATTGTGTCCATTTTTGGGTGGTCCTGTGGTGTGATGGCTCTGCTTTGAGAAATATATAAATATTAATGTAAATTAGGATTAAAAGTCTATTTATTGTGTGACCATCACTAGATATACCATAGCATGATGACCACCTCACTTCAGAATCAGAATCAAAATTACTTTATTAATCCAATTAATAAAAATTGCATTTTTTGCATTGTCCAATCTATCACCTCCTCTGACCATACAGGATCCAGAATGGTCAATGGTCAGGACCCCACAGGACCACCACCGAGCAGGTAAATCATTATAAATAATTGTAAACCGTTATGTGGATGGTGGCTCATTCTCAGTGTGCGTTGTGCTGGTCCACTCACTGTCCACTCTATCAGACACTCCTACCGAGTGTCTCCACCTTGTAGATGCAAAGTCAGAGACAGCAGCTCATCTGTTTCTGCACAGCTTGTGTTGGTCGTCCTCTAGTCCTTCATCAGAGCTCGCAGGACGCTGTCGGCTGGACATTTCCGGTTGGTGGACTGTTCTCAGTCCAGTTCTGACACTGAGGGGTTTAAACACTCCGGCAGCACTGCTGTCTGATCCATTCGTAGTACCTGCTCTGTGGTGGTCCTGTGGAGACACAGATGAGGTACGGTCTGTAATTATGAAACTACAAAGTGCTCCTCTGTGGTCAGAGGAGCTGATAAACTGGACAGGGAGTGGAGAAACTACTAAGTGACCTGCAGTGAAGATCTGCAGTATATGCAGCAAGTTCAGAGGACAACTCCAAAAAATATAGGAACAGGTACATTAAGACTGCAGAAAAACATTTTTTGCTTAATGATGTGGTTAAGCTTATTCCCAAACCCTTCATCATCTCTGCCACGCTGTCAGTGTTATGTTAAAGCGCGCCTCCCTTTCGGCTCCCGATGATTCGAGCCGTCGGTCCTCCTGCCATTAGCTACGGATCAGCTCAGATAAACCCAATGCCTCTCACTAGTTTATAACTAGTGCTGAGCTAAACACGTATTAATCAAAGAGTTCTGGCTCTGAGCTTTGGAACCTGCAGCAGTCATTAATCCCAAAGAACCTTTTGCGCAAATGAAGTTGCTAAGCCAATTCGCTGATCTTTTATTTCCCCTTATTAGTATTCTTGCGCTCCAATTTTCTTGGAACGTTATTTTTCATACCATTTTGAAGCTGCGACCACCAAACTTTCCTGAAACCTTCTTCATGAGCACACTGCTATCCCTCGACTATTCCCAGGGAAGGGTTTTCCAGAGTTCTAGGGTCAGGGTTCCATTGCTGATGGACACTAGAGATGCTGAAAGGTGAAGACCTTGGCCTTGTCTCAGCATGGTGGTCAGGAAGAGTGGCCGAGAGAGCCTCCAGCCCTCGTGATGTTCTTGTTTCAGGTTTATTATTCCAGAAAGGCAGCGAAAGAAAGGTCTACACTATATGTTCAAATGTTTGTGGACACCCCTCCTAATGAATACATTCAACCAGTGAGGACCGTCGGGAGAACCACGGAAAATCCCGGTGGGCCACTGAAAGGGTGAAGAGGCCAGTCACACCACGTCCCAGTTGACAAAATGAATGCAGAACGGTTGGTATAAAACTCCAGGGATGAATGATCTGGCCAGTCCAGACCTGGTTAAGGTCACTATAAGAGAAGTTTGACCAATAGAACAGGACACTGGAGAATAGAACTGAATGCCTGATGTGGGCTCCAGAGGCATAAAGCCCCTCAGAATGGAGCTGTGGAACAGTGGAGGGTGTTCTCTGGAGTGATGATGCTCCATCCCAGAGTGGAATTTGTGATCACCATCCAAGCACCTGACTGACACACCTGACACCCAATGTTAGATAGGAAATATGAATATACACTTTATGGACAAAAGTTTTGGGACACCTGCTCATTCATCGTTTTTTTCTAAAATCAAATGTATTCGAAAGAGTCTCTACTGTCTAGAGAAGTCTTTCTAATAGATTTTCTCACATTGCTGTGAGGATTTGATTGCATTTAGAGACAAGAGTCACGCCACCTTGTCTCTAAGGACTAAATGTTACTTCTATATTCTCGTTCAGACTCTGTTTATTGTAAATGTTCAGCTGTGAGTTTCAACTTCAGTGAGCTTCCACGTGAAAATAGAGGTTAGTTGATTGACTGGAACCATGTGTTCTTGAGCCAAGATGAGAACCGAGACTGGATGCGAGCTTGAAAAAGTGTAGGAATGAGTATCTGGTGGTTCACAGAGGTAAAGGCAGCCAATGGGTCAGAAGGACTGAAGACTTGAAGTTCCCCTGGCTGTGTTCAGGACTTCTGTAACTGACAAGAGGGCAGGGACTGTACAGTGTCCAGGCTTGTCTCTGGACTGTTTGGCGTCAAGGAGGTTCTCCCCGTCAAAATGGGAATATGGCTGTGCCAAGACGAGCATTTTATTGTTTTGAATTAAAATATAAGGAGTGAAAATGGTTCACTCGCAAGGCGGGACATTTATTGAGTGATAAAATTCTATTTTAGTGTTTTGTAGAAAAACGGACGGAGGGAAGCGGATTTGCAGTTTGCGGTGTTGAAACAAAGATCAATTTCTTGAGAAGCTGGTTTTTATGAATTTAGACAAGTATTGAAGGAGTGAAATGAGTTCAATTCAAATGCTGTTCTGCGGTTCTGGACAAAACTGTCAGTCTGAGCACAAGTTTATTGAATATTAGAAGAGCAGAATATGAGTGTAGCCATATAAAGTGGTGTGAGAAGGTTTGTGAACATTACTTACGAAAACACAAGTGAACCCAATCCAACAAATGACACAATGTTGCAAAAACATGTAAATGATCCAATCTTACATCTCTGTGAGGGCAAAAGTATGTGAACCTTTCGGATTTGTAGATCCTTTGAAGGTGAAATTATAGTCAGATGTTCAGTCAATGGGAGACGAGCAGATGTGAGAGGATGTGTCCTGTTTTATTTAAAGAACAAGGATCTACCAAAGTCTGACCACAACACATTTATGGACGTGCAGCGCGGCATGAACAAAGGAGATTCCCGAGGAGCTCAGAAGAAAAGTTGTTGATGCTCATCAGGCTGGAGAAGATTATAAAGCTCAGAGTTTAAATGAGAGGTTCTGAGGAAAACGTTGCATTCCTGCATAAAAGCCTTATCCTTACCGTGAAACATGGTGGTGGTAGTGTCGTAGATTTGGCCTGTTTTGCTGCATCTGGCCCAGGACAAAAGAAAAACATCAAGACGTCTGTCTCGGAGCTAAATCTCAAGAGAGTGTGGATCATGGAACAAGACAACGAGCCCAAGCACACAAGATGTTCTACCCAAAAATGGATGAAGACGAATGAAGTTAAGGTTTTGGAATGACCCAGTCGAAGTCCTGACCTTAATCCATTAGAAACGTTGTGGAAGGAGTTGAAGCTGTTTTGCACGGAGGAATGAACTTCAATATGGGATCATTTTTTGCTCAATAAATATTCTCCATTCACTTCAAAACCCAGTGCATTTATTTATTTTTTATCTCTCAAGCTAGAACCGCCGTACTTGAAAGAAAATGCGCTGCGGTATAATCTCTATAAAAGAGCACCGACCAATAGAATGGGATAAGCCACCATGTCCAATGCCAAGCATGGAGTATAGGGGGATAAAGCCCCCCAGAATTGAGCTGTGGAGCAGTGGAACTGTTGTATATAAAATGATGGCGCTCCATCCAATACATTTGGGAGTGTCAGAACTAATCATCCAACATCAGTATCTGACCTCCCCGGTGCTCTCACTCTTAGAGCTAAATACGATCAAATCCTCCTCACAGCAATGTTCGAAGATCTAGTGCAGAGCCTTCCCAGAAGAGAAGAGGCTGTGACTGCAGTAAAGGGGGACAAACTCCTGACTAATACCCCTGATCTCAGACGGAACACTGGAGGAGGTGTTTAAAGCCAGGCTTACCCTGTGGGATTCTGCTCACACTGCGCAACTCACGGTTGTTCATTGTGTACAGACAAAGCCTGCAACTTATACACCAATCAGCCATAATATTAGGACCAGATCAAAGGATCAAAGTGGAAGACCAAATATTCGGACTTGTCAAAAATCCATCTGGTTTTCCGATTGCTCGATCGGACCTTGTTTGGACAGCTTTTTTCAGAAAAACAGGTCATGACATCACAAAATTGGCTCGTGCGACTGCTCGTAGTCTGAAACCGGATGTTGGATATGTCAGTAATCCATCTGGTGGTGTGATTGCTCAGTTGGACCTTGTTTGGGCATCCATCATCTTTTTTCAGGCATTTCGTTAAAACAGGTTGTGACATCATGACTCACAAGGCTATTGAACTGGCAGACCTCAGAAATCCATCCGGTCATTTGACTCAACTGGACCTCATTTGGGTCGTTATTACAGGTCATTACAAAACCGCCTTGCAAAGCTGTTAAAACTGCAAGATCAACATTTCGGACTGATTGTCCGACTGCTTTCAGGAAAACGGTGATGACGTCACAAAATCGGCACAAGTCTGCTGATACTCTGAGACCGAATACCTTGGAAATCCATCCGATTGTCTCAGTCGGACCTCGTTTGGGCACTTAAACATTGTTTTTTCAAGAAAAACAGGTCTTGAGCTTGATCGTCAAACCAAAATTTCAGACACATCCGACCTTGTTTGCACATCTGACGTCAGCTGGTCGGCCTTAAGAAGGGGCTGCGTCAAGGCCTGCTGTAGACGTCCACATTGTCCGTATAAAGCCAATAACAGAGACTCGGATCTTGTTCTTTATGTGGCTTTGCTTTTGCTTATTTACAAGAGCTTCTTTCACGTTATATATGGAATGAAATTGTCTTTATGATCAAGTCCTACACGTATTAAAGTAATCAGAGAGGAATTAGCTGGAGCTCATCCAGAGATTGTTTTCCTCTTTCCCACAGAAAGAGCAGGGTGATATTTTTAGTCCTAAATGAGAGATGGATGGAAAAATCAGACAATAAGTAAATAAATAAATAAACGGATAGATAGATGGATGGATAAAGTAATAAATATATAAATGTAATTGCCTGGAGGGGAGACTCGCAGGCTTGATTAGGAGAGAAACACTAATCTGTGGGCTGAGGCAGAGCAGCCTGGTGTCTCTCTGGGTTTAATCGCTGTTTCCCACCAAAACCCCTCAACTCCTCTACAGAACGGGTTTAATCCCGCTCGGCACGGCAACGTTCTGCTGTTTTAATCCCACCGACCTGAGAAACTCTGCTCAACCCTGGAGTCTGACAGCACAATCGGCTGGAGTTTCAGCTCAGGGGAGGATTTTAGTGTCTCTTTCTGGAGTTTTGAGTGTTTACATTTTTATCGTACACTGTTCACACTGCTCATACTAGTAGCTTTAGAAATGCAGCTTTTCTTTCTCAAGTCCAGCTGCATAGATCCCATCAACAGCCCTGTGGATCAAATGAACATTATAGAGCATTATAGAGCGCCCCTATGCATCCTTTGTTGTATTACAGTCTGTCAGAATGAGTGTGTGGCTCATATGAACGTTATAGGGCATTATAGAGCGCCCCTATGCATCCTTTGTTGTATTACAGTCTGTCAGAATGAGTTTATGGCTCATATGAACGTTATAGGGCATTATAGAGCGCCCCTATGCATCCTTTGGTGTATTACAGTCTGTCAAAATGAGTGTGTGGCTCATATGAACGTTATAGGGCATTATAGAGCGCCCCCTATGCATCCTTTGGTGTATTACAGTCTGTCAAAATTAGTGTGTGGCTCATATGAACATTATAGGGCATTATAGAGCGCCCCCTATGCTTCCTGTAGTGTATTACAGTCTGTCAGAATGAGTGTGTGGCTCATATGAACGTTATAGGGCATTATAGAGTGTCCCTATGCATCTTTTGGTGTATTACAGTCTGTCAGAATGACTGTGTGGCTCATGTGAACATTATAGAGCATTATAGAGTGCCCCCTATGCTTCCTGTAGTGTATTACAGTTTGTCAGAATGACTGTGTGGCTCATGTGAACATTATAGAGCATTATAGAGCACCCCCTATGCATCCTTTGGTGTATTACAGTCTGTCAAAATTAGTGTGTGGCTCATATGAACATTATAGAGCATTATAGAGCGCCCCCTATGCTTCCTGTAGTGTATTACAGTCTGTCAGAGTTTGTTCATAGAGCACTTCTGTAAACAGTGTGTTAACTTTGTTCTGTAATGGATGTTGTTGGTGAATAATTGATGTGAGTAACTGTATGTAAGGTCTGACCGAGTGGACGTGGCTGGTGCTCCATATTGGTGCAGTATTGGCAGAACAACGTTGTGCATCTGTTTGATCAGGACAGTAAGCAGACGAGAAGTTCCTGACAAATCACTTCGGCACTGAGATCATATTGATCCGCAAACACACACACACACACACACACACACACACACACACACACACCTTTTTCCTTTATCTGTCTCTCTTTCTTTTAAATGCATCCCCCTCTCTCTCTCTCTCTCTCTCTCTCTCTCTCGCTCTCTCTCTCTCTCTCTGTTAAACAGTAATGTCAGTATTCCTGAGCTCGCCTCGGCTCAGTGCGGAGGTCTGTGTGAGCTCGGGGAAAGGTTGGCATTATTTTGGCACCAGGTTGGCATCATGTTGGCACAGAGGAGGAGCTGATCCGCACGTTAAACAGCAGCTGCTCTCCAGAGTTACGCTGACATTCTGTATGGAGATTAACACAAGCTGACAGTCATATCGATCAGGTCTTACACACACACACACACACACACACACACACACATACACACACACACAGACACACACACAGACACACACACACACACACACACACACACACAAAGCCTTTATACTCACACTCACGCACTGCGTGTATTACAGCTCTATAGTGTTTCAGCATTCCTCTGTGAAGCTCCTCATCTTCTGTCCTTCACCTTTCAGGTCATCAATGATCACATCATATCCGTCTTAACGAGTCTTTCAAGCTTCTCCCTTTTGTATATAAACCAACGCTCATAATTCATTTTCACACCAGTGTCTCTTTATCCTCTTAGCCCTTACAGATACACACTCTGCCTTTAATACTGATATGTGTCAATGGGATCACTTCTGATTGGCTGACCAGCATTGTAGGGTGAAACATGCCTTATAACTTCAGTGTAAATGGGTGGGGCTAAACTGCTGTAGGCTGAATGGGTCTCTCTCTCTCTCTCTTTCTCTCTCTCTTTCCCTGTAATGGAGCTTCCTGCTGGTTTGAAGCCAGAGAGGATTTTTTTCTCCATCATCTCAGGATGTTCTCACACCCACAGCACAAACACACGCATACACACACACACACACACACACACACACACACACACACACACACACACACACGACCCAAACACACTACCACCACAACACAGCGCAATAAACCAAGATGAAAGGCCCGAGTGGAAAGTCAATACAGTGCTTTCAGCAGGGCAGAGTGAGAGAGCATCATAAATACTCTCTCTCTCTCTCTCTCTCTCTCTCTCTCTCTCTCTCTCTCTCTCTCTCACTCACTCCTCTCTCCCTCTCTCTCTCCTCTCTCTCCCTGTCTCTCTCTTATATACAATTTCTCTCCCTCTTTCTCCCTTACACACATAATATCTTTCTCTCTCTCTCCCTCTCTCTCTCCCTCTCTCTCTCTCTCTTTCACTCTCTCTCTCTCTCCCTCTCTGTCTCATAAACACCATATACACACATTCTCATAGGAATATTGATCACACACTGACTCTTAAAGGCTTTAATTAGCTACCTCTTGTTAGCTTGAGTAAAAGGGTGGTGACAGGGATAGGTAGAGAGAGAGAGAGAGAGAGAGAGAGAGAGAGAGAGAGAGAGAGAGAGAGAG
>CM067522.1:19926449-19945929 GCA_034509495.1 Acestrorhynchus altus | reverse complement strand
TCAACCTGCATACAGACTCTGACTGATCAGAGAGAGGGGGCGGGGCTGATGTTCAACCTGCATACAGACTCTGACTGATCAGAGAGAGGGGGCGGGGCTGATGCTCAACCTGCATACAGTCTCTGACTTATCAGAGAGAGGGGGTTGGGTTAATGATATCACCGATATTGGGTTATACAGGAAAATAATGGGGGGAGGGGCGGTTTGCTCTCATTTTTCTCAAGTAGTATTTCAGAATAAAAGTCCTGAGAAGGGATAATACTAATACATACATAAATAACAAAAATAATAAAAGACATTGATCTACTGTATTTTGAAGAACATATCATTATAAATAATCTTTTCAGTCTCATCATTACAAATAATTCATCAAAATTCTTGCATTTTCAGCTCAAAAATCCTGGATTTTTCAGAAGTTACTGTGATCCTGAGTTATGAAGCCTTGAAAACAGCATGTGTCTGCCTGCAAAGTGCTTCAGGGTCTAAGAGTTAAAGGTCTGCAGTAACATCTGTCTGTCTTGGTTCCAGATACTACAGAACACCTTCAGGTCCTCATGGTTCAGAGGTATTTCAGTTGCCCGTCAAGGGGGACCTACTCAATACTAGGTAGTGTTTCTAATGTTATGGCTGGTTGATGGGATCTATAGGAGGTTTCTGTTGATATGTTGAGCACTGGGTTTCTTTGTGAGGAGTGAGGAGTGGTTATTTAAAGGTGACTCAGAGGAGGTGATTGAGGGTGAGTGTGAGGCGAGTGAGTGAGGGGTGCTGTCAGGCTTGTTCGCCCTTCAGCCTTGATTAACCTGAGGGGAGATGGGGATAGAGATGGAGATGAAGATGGAGATGTGCTGACTGACGGTGTGTCTGAAACCCACTCTCTGTAAATGTGATCTGACAGCTTGATGATTCGGGCCGGGCCGCAGTCAGCACCGCCCCATCCGGCTTCGAATTCATCGCCTAAATGATTTCAGTACTGACAGCACTGCCGGTACCGACAGAGCCCATTACCGCGATTACACACTGCTCAAGTGGACCCGGCCCAGCTGTCAGTCAGAACCTGCTGCTTTACAGCAGCTAAACGGGTCAAACAAGTTTCTACAGACAGGACAGCAACAATCAAGCCCCCAAATCACACAGCTGACGCACTCAGTACACCTCTCTCTGTTTATCTGTCTCTTGTTATCTTCAAATTTCCCTTCCCTGGTCAAGCGTGTCAGGTCAAAGTTGGTTCTTTTGCACCCAGAAGGACGTGCGGGATTGCAGTGCTGTTGGGAAGGAAGGTGAAGGTGATCAGGATCAATAACTGATGATAACTGTAGTCTGATCTGATCAATATTTATTGATCTACTCATACAGAAGTGGTGTCTCTCAGGACGGCGTCGGGTTTAACGCAACATTCCAGACGTCTCTGCATGGAGGTGTAGAGGTTCCAAATGGTGTCCTGTGATGATCCGTCCCATGCAGCTTGAATGTTCTCACTCAGTTCTGCAGATGGTGTGGTAGGGGTGGAGTGTTGATAGAGCGTCCAATAGCATCCACACATTTTCAATCAGGGACAGGTCTGGAGATGAGACCGACCACGGCGTAGTATCTGTGTCTTCAAGACGAGATCTTGAGACGGCAGCAGTGTGTGGATGAGCATCGTCCTGTTGGAATAGAGCACCGGAATGTGTGTTCAGAAAAGGTAGAACCACTGTATTGTCTGTAATGATCAGACACCTTTGAACATGTGACGCATGACAACAAACCCTTGATCTTGATAATACTGTAATATATCATAACAACTGCCTTGCACAGTACAGCATGTAATTGCCAACCATTTAGAAACACCCTATCAACCACTACCATCCTCCTAGCAACCACCTAGGAACATCATAGCAACTACCTGGTTTACCATATCAACCACTTTACAACCAGATATATAATACCACCTACCTAACTACACTGTAGCAACCATGTAGCAATACCACAGCAACCACTTAATAAACCAGTGGCACCCTGGGGACCATGTAATGACAGGCCAGTAACTGCCTGGGTGTGGGAACCAATTAAGGTGTGGTACCATTCAATGTGTCCTTTAGGAAATGTCCAGGATGCCAGGAACTTGATTAGACCGACTTCATGTTCCAAAGTGCAACAGAAGTGGGACCATCACCAGTTACATCCCCACCTTCCCATTAACTGACCACCGTCGGTTTTCCGATCTCTTATACACCAATCACAGCACAGCCATCACTCCTTCCTGCACTACTTCTCTATTCTTAAGGAGGCCTGGAGAGAAAGAATGGCCCAGCTTGAGTCCTTTAGTTGATGCCGGAACATTGGTAAAGCCACTGCCCACAGTACCCGCCTACAAAAGAACACGCTGAAGCTTCTTGAGTGAGGATGTTTTAAAGTCAAGCCTCTGTGGAGATTATAGGGATGGAGGACACGGTGAGAGGGACAGGGTGTGTCTAGAGAAGCTGTGGAGCACTGATCTGAGCCCAGTCAAAATGAACGCTCTGTCACACAGCCTCTGTCTCAGCTGTGTGAGCTCCCGGGTCGAGTTCTCGGATGACTGGGCTTTCGTTTACCCACACTCTGTTTATTCTGGGATGTAAATACACGCAGGTCAGAGGTCCAGTTGTGTTTGGGAGAAGGGCTTACAGGGACCGGTGAAGCTTCCAGTGTGGAAGCAGTATAGGACAGTGACTGAGGAGACGGACATGGATGATGGAACACTTTCACAGATAATGGTGGAACTCATCTAACAAATCTGCGTTTGAGAAGAAGCTGTGTGCTGATGGACGTGTGTGTCTGTGAGGGACAGAGGTGTTAGAACTTCACTGCCTAATCATTTCTCTCTCTCTCTCTCTCTCTCTCTCTCTCTCGCTCGCTCTCTCTCTCTCTCTCTCCCTATCTTTGTCTCTTTCTCTCTCTGCCTATATTTGCCTCTTGGTCTTTCTCTCAGTCCCTTTCTCTTTGTCTCTCTCAGAGTCTGTCCCTCTTTGACTCTCTCTCTCTCTCTCTCTCTCTCTCTCTCTCTCTCTCTCTCGTTTTATCTCTCTCCATGTCTTGCTCATTCTCTCTCTCTCTCTCTATCTATCTATCTATCTATCTATCTATCTATCTATCTATCTATCTATCTATCTATCTCTCTGCCTCTGTCCTCTGTGTCTCTGTCCCTTTTTGTCTCTCTGACTCGTTCTCTTTGTCTCTCTGTCTGTATCTCTCTCTGTGTGTCTCAGTCCTCTCTCTCTCTCTCTCTCTCTCTCTCTCTCTCTCTCTCTCTCTCTCTCTCTCTGGTATAGGTGGTAAGGTGGTGTTCAGGTCACTATAGAGCTGGATGTGTGTGTTTAATCCAGTAACTGATCCACATTGAGGTCTTGGTGCTGATTGGAGCTCCAGGCTGCCAGCTGTTCTGTTCTGTGGGTAAATATTGATCGGTTCTCTGAAAGACGGCCGGTTCCCCTTTGGTACCTGATTTGACGTCCTGTCAGTAAGAACAACCTGCAGAGACAACTTCATATAAGAGTGTCATAAAACAGTGGATTTATCTCCTGCCTCAAGAACAAAAGCCTCTCTCATCTTTTATACAGCAGTAAAATTATGGTAGCAACACCCTTGAAGCCACCAGGGATACCGTCACAACACCCTATAAATCACTGAGGAAAGACTCAAGCATTGCCCTCGCAACCACCTGATATATCATAGCAACCACCAATAGCAACAATGCCATAACAAGCAGTAAATATGCAACAGTGCATCAAACAAGAACAAAGGCATCGTCCATGTTTATGCAGCAATAAAAACATAGCAGTGACACCTCGAAGACAATTTCAATACATCAGAATACTCCAGGAAAAACATGGTAACACTCTAGCACCCTAGCAACCACTTGGTATACCATAGCAACCACCTAGAAACTACCAGAAAAATTACAATGCATTGAACAAGAATAGAATCATCGTTCAGCTTTTACACAGCAGGTCAACATGGTAACAACCTAGCACCCTGGCAACCACCTGGGATACCAGCAGGACACTGTAGGAACCACTGAAGACCAGGGAAACACAGCACATTTTACAAAAACATTGACTAAACTTGGAAAATTCTACACACTGATGAGATTCACTTTCCAGTGTTCATGTGTTCATGTGTTCATCTCGTCGGGCAGCAGATTGATACCAGTTATATAATTTCCCACCAGTGAAATGGCCACTAGGGGGCTTTCAGAAAATGTTTGCACCCTGGATGCAGGACCTTTCTGTGGCCCATTGTGTTTTGAGCTTTGTGTGAACTATTACATTTGGGATCAAAAAGAAAGAAAGAAGCCAGAATGCCAGAAGAGAAAGTGAAGAATGAGAAATTCTTCCTCAGCTGTTTGACTCTGGCTGCAGTTTTACAGTGGAACATTTATTCTTATTACAGAGTCTCGGCCAGGTCCAATCGAGCCGTAATCAGAAAACTGCCAGCACATCTATCAACACACAACAAATAAAAAGCCCTGTTCTGTCGGGCCACAGAAGAAGAGGGGGGAGAAACGAGGGGAATAATGCGATTCTCCGAGGTCCGGCTGCGGCTGTTTGTTTTTGTGCGGATGATGAAGGTAAAGGTGGATTTGGGGAGACAGTTTTGGGGGGCCGGGTTAGAGGGGGCCAAAAGGGACCGGAGCCGATTTCTCATCAGAGGCCTTGGGGTCCGATCTTTCTGCCCAATAAAGGCTCAGAGAGATGGGGAAAAAAAGGAAAACGAGACCAATGCCCCTGAAACGGTCAATAACATCAGCCTCCAGCTAACGCGCACACACACACACACACACACACACACACACACTCACATATGAGAGTGATGGATCCATATTGGCAAGCCTCTGAGTGGTCAATTAGTAACCAAAAGTTCAAAGATGCTCAAACTGATTGGTTTAGAATCGCTCTGTTTGTCTGTCACAAACACTACAGCTCACACACACTCGTTTGATGTGTGTGTGTGTGTGTGTGTGTGTGTGTGTGTGTGTAGTCTCAGACACTGAAATTCATCAAAAGCGCACCTTTAAACCGACGCTATGATGTAAAGTCGTTAGATCTGCCGTGGTCATCTGTCCCCAAGTCACTGATGAGAACACATTCTAGACAATGATGAAGCCATTTAATCATCTCCTTCTGTCTTTCATGTCATTCCTGTCTCAACATCCTTCTTTTGTGATAGAATTATGGCACTCACTTGACACGTACGCACTGAGCATTTTGTTAGGAACACTACCGTGTAGGGCCTTCTTTAGCTCTCAGACTGCCTCCATGGCTGGTGGCAGGGGTTCCTCAAGATGTTCCACACCATTTCTTTGAGGTTCTGGTCCATGGTGACCGAACCTCACATGCTCTGATCCTCCTCTTCTACCATGTCCCAAAGTTGTTCAACTCCCCATCATAAAGGTTTTGGGGATTTAGAGACCTCTCTGGTGAGAATGTGTAATTGCTCAAAGCAAGGAAGACTACTTTTAAAGCGTGCATCGTGGTGCACTCTCATTCCAGAGCAAATTGAGCTGATGTTTGCATGTTCACATACAGTCAGTCAGTGTAGAACTCAGATAGGCTATTGCTACCAACAGAACTCTAGTTCTTAACCTGGTTCCATTCAGGCATAAAAGAACCGTGTTGATTTTTAGCGAACATCCCACCTTTACGTCATTTTTATTGGAACCGAGGGTACGTCACAGACCCGTAAACCTTTGGTGATAAGAAGATGTAGAAGACTACACCCTATGAGATGAATGGTATGTCATTGCTCCTTCCTCCTGTACAGCTAAGGTTTGAGTGGTTTGAGCTGAGAAACCTATTTTTGTTGGTGGAAATGTGCCAAGCGGTTCAAAATTAGATTCGAGAACCGGAACGGAACCCGTTCCACACTGGTAGAAAAGGCCTAAGAGTGGAGACTTCAGAGAGAGCTAGGTCAAAACTTGGTGAAGGAAACGTCTTCATTTCTAGAGCTACTGTTGTCAGAGTAACTGTATCTGCATCAGTCGGGTTCTAGGCCCGGCTACGGGCTATAGCCATTGGACTCTTGAACAAGCAGGTCTTTTCGAATGGTCCAATCAAATGCTGGAGACCCCTCCCATATCTGAAAAGACAAAGCGCCCACCTCCCATTGACCCAAAGAAACTCTGGGTCATGGGTCTCAAAGAAGACGCTGTGTGTCTGAGCAGATTGATTCGTCCAATTATGCCGTCACAATCTAGAAAGCAATTATGTCCAATTATGTAATCAATTTTTCTGACCACATCCTTGTTTCTGCACTCTGTCCACACTGTCCACTGTCCCCTTTATTCCTTCTCCTCCTTTCACCCTGATCTTCAATGGTCAGGACCCCACAGCACCACCACAGAGAAGGTCCTATATGAGTGGTGGGTCATTCTCAGCACTGCAGTCACACTGACATGGTGGTGGTGTGTTAGTGTGTTTGGTGCTGCGTCTTCTTCCAGTGAAGGTGTGTGTGATGGTTGAAAAGCTGGTCATCCAGCTGAGAACATACCCTATGATGGTAACCAAGCTGATAAACCAGCTCTTGACCACCAAAGTGTATTTTACATTTGATTTCAATCATGCAGGACAAGCTGGTTGACCAGCTTGGCCATGGTGCTCATGCTGACCAAGCTAAACAACCAGCTCTTCGACCAGCATGCTCAACCTTGGTCATTCTAGTTGGGTCAGGTTGATGATGCAACCATCAAACGACAAACATATCGCAGGTCAAGGACTAAGCTTGTCAAGCTGTTTGAGACGAGGACAGTAGCCTGTATAGATCATAACCAGTGTGAATCAGCAGAGCATGTTTGTAGCTGGAATAAGTGAGGAACTCACCCAGGCTCCTCACTCCACACATCATTTAGCAGCCAAAATAAAAGCCGAACCAACTTGTTCTCCCCCGTGTGAATCCAGATCCCTCTCTCTTTCTTCAGAGTAAATGTCGAGTCTTGCTGAACTGTAGCTGAGACAGTCGTATTTCATACATTACAATTATAGCCGATTACATTTTCACTGTCCATTGAGTTCATATTAAAGAGGTGGGACATTTCTAATCCAATCAATTCTCTTGATTTTTATGATATTCTAATCAAAATCATTTGTTTCAGTCAGTGAGACCCGATCCTCATAACGTCAGTCCCTCTCCCGGACCTGCCCCCCACCCTGCAGAATGACCTGAACATCAAACCAAAGTGAAATGAGACCCCCAGGAATAAAATATATAACAACATGCTGCAGGAGAGCCCCCTCCCTCTGCACCGTCTGTCTCTACTGTCCAGGGAAGTCTTTCTACTAGATTGTGGAGCATTGCATTGAGGATTTGATTGCATTCAGCCACAAAAGTATTGGATGGAGCACCATCATTCCAGAGAACACAGTTTCACTGCTCTACATCTCAGTGCTGGGGACTAACACCCTGTTCCAGACAGTCCTATTGTATTGGCCGTACTTCAGGTTTGAGCTATGGAGCAGTGGAACTGTTGCTGTGTGTGGACGATGTCCTGGTGTTGGACTGGGGGTCTCTAAGGCTATGTTTACATATCAAGCCCTTCGTGGCCTCGTGGTTCGTCTGCAGGGCTGTGGCTGGATGACTCTCTCTGCTGGGTGGAGCTGAAAGTGGAGCTGCTCTACAGAGTGGTGTGAGATGACTCTGTGAGATGAGTGTGTGAGATGAGTGTGTGAGATGAGTGTGTGAGATGAGTGTGTGAGGATGTATCCTGCAGTTAAAGAGGGCATGAATTTCTGATGGTGGAATCGTTTGATCTCCTGCTGGAATGAAACAGCCCAGAGCGTCTCCACACCCAGTACAAACCGTTTACTGGACATTAAAGTGCTGTTGTACATTTTCTCCATCCAACAGGATGATGATATGTGATGTGTGAATCTAAGTCTACATTAGTATACTGTACTAGACACAATGCAAAAGTTTGTGGACACCCAGAAATGTATGCAATCAGCTACTTTTTGCACCGATTGTTGACACAGATGTGCAAATGCACACAGAGCTTGTCTGGACCACGTAGAGAAAATCTATCAATTATTACCAGATACAAATGCCAGGTGAGACAACGACTGAGGAGGTGTCCAAATACTTTTGTCCACATCGTATATGTTGACTGGATACAGCTTAAAAAGAATGTAGCTTTAAGATAACTTCAGTATGAACGTGTGTGTGTGTGTGTGTGTGTGTGTGTGTGTGTGTGTGTGTGTGTTTGTGTGTGAGTGTGTAAGTGTATGAGTGTGTCCGGGCCACAGCAGGTAAATCTCCAGAGGCCCGCTGTCTGCTGTAAGGAGGACAGCAGGTAAAGGACAGATGGAGGAGAAAGGGATCTTTATGCATGTCACTCCTCCACTAGAGTCACACAGCACACACAACCGCAGACTCATCGTTTTCCCTGCTCACGCTGAGGTCTCCGAATGAATATGTCCAGTCTGAGGTCTATGGTATGTCCAGTCCGAGGTCTTTCTTTGGTTCTCCTGTTTGTAGTGAACTCCAGTCGTACTGTATACAGACTCTGGCTGTTCTCTCGTGTCATGATGCCTGTTTATACAGTATATATTTATGAAGACAGGAATAAATGTGGACTAAAACGTCTGGCTGGGTGCTTGTGTCAGAGAGGTAGGGAGGTGCGTGGTGTTCAGAGCCTTGATGGCCTGTGGGAAGAAACTGTTCAGTGATTTGGTCGTTCTAGATTCCATAGTCCTGTATTGTCTGCCAGATTGCAGAGATGTGCAGCGGTTGTGCTGTGGATGACTTTTGTCCTTCGTGATTTCTTGGACCCTCAGTGGGTGAACGGGCCATTCAGCTGTCCTGATCAACCACTGCAGACACTTTCAATGCAAGCAGTTTCCAAACCAGACTGTGATGGAGCTGATGAGAACTGGAATTCTGGCTGGCATGCCGGTTTTCTTGAGTCTTCACAAGAAATCCAGTTGTTGCATTTGCATCGTCACTGATGTTGACGGTACTAAGCTCCGGTTTGTGCTGTCCTGACCTGCTCCAATAATCTCCTTTATCAACATTTAAGGTGAGACTGTTGTTCTGACACTATGCTACGAGATTCCCAATTTCCGTCTTACAGGCTGCCCCTGGTGATCGGTCCCTGTGGTTCTGTTTGGACGATACGCAAACTGAAGAGGACCCAGAGTGTCTGGAATGGCGTTCTGAAAATGTGATCAAATTATGGATATAAGGTATATAGATCAATATTATTTATATAATATAAAACACATTTTACAAATTACATTTACAATCATTCAATTCAAGGATTTCACTTTTTGAGGATACACTTTTTGGTCGTGTCCTCTGTTTGGACTGTCGTGAGCTTGGAAATTCAGCCGGTATATTCAGTAGGCTGTTCCGAGGACACTCTTTCCTCAGTTGCCGGCGCTGGTAGCACGATTGTTCCATCGTGTTACACAATGTCAAACACATTTCCTCCATTAGAGCTGCGCCGGGCAGCGTTAGTGACGGACAGCATCAGAATGCGGAGCAGAGTTCCATCTCCAATTTCCTCTCTGGAAGTGCGTGTGATTCCGTCTGCTCCTGCAGCGTATCAATAACCCCACAGTTTTATTACTCCAGCTCAGATTGGGTGATGCATTTTTAGGAGTGTGTGTATTGGCGTTTGGATATATTAGCCACTACAGGAGAAATCTATATTGATGAGTGTGTAGTTCCACTGGGACCGTGCAGATGAGAGGCAATCCGATCTGATCCAGCTCTATATTGAGCTCCGGAATCACTTCTGTAATATTGTCTTTGCCAAGTATGCTGTGGAGTCGGGGTGTATATATATATATATTTTCTCGTTTTTCAGATATAACACTATCTTTTAGAGAGTCATACATTCTCCAGCTCATATTACGACTGCGGGGGAGTTCTCGCAGCACTTCCACTAAAGTCTCTCTGTCTCTCAGTGGATGTGGATGTCTCAGCTCTCGACCCATACAAAGTGAATTACTGTCTATGAAACCAGAGTGCATCAATTTATGGGGTTCTAAATGAGAGCCCACAGAATGGAACACTTTAACACGGAACCTTCACATACAGACACACTGAACTTCAGCGTGAACTCCAAACGCAAGCCTAAAGAAACTATCAGCAAACACATAACAGCTGCAGAGTATAGCTCTGGTTCCCCTCAGGAACCGTCACTTTAACAAGAACCCGTGAACCCAAGAGCCCGTATACAATAAACCACAGAGGCCATCCAGCAACACCTTAGCAACCCAAAATACTATAATATCCATCCAGAAACCACCTAAAAAAACACAACAACCACCCTGCAATACCCAAAATACCACAGCAACCACTCTGCAACGCTCTTCCAACTGCCTAAAATATCACAGCAACCACCCTGCAACACCTTAGCAACCATCTAAAACCATCTTTTCCCAGTTGTTTTATTGCTCGTCGGGCCTGTTGTTTGCTGCGCTCTGGTGTATTTGATCATATTTCTAATCATCAGTGGTGTGTTGCAGTAACTGTCCTCAGCTTTATGTGGGAGTGTCTCTGTATCCCATCCAGGATTATCACTTTAATTGTATTTTAACAACACAGTCTGTTCTGTGGGCCTACCTCAGTGCGGTCAGCACAGGTCAGGCGGTGTGGATGACTGTCCTGTTTCTGACCTCCCTCCTGAGGACACTGGAAACTCAGCCCTGTTTTAACCACAGCAGAGAAACTGCCTTCAGACGTCCAGCAGAATATATTCAAATCAGCTCAGAGAGCTTTAATTCAGCCTGAGTTACACTGTGTGTGTGTGTGTGTGTGTGTGTGTGTGTGTGAGTGTGAGTGTGTGTGGACTGTAACTGTGCTTTAGTATTCTGCCCACTCTCTCTCTCTCTCTCTCTCTCTCTCTCTCCTGTCAACATCTTTGTCTCTCTCTCCGTGAAACTCCAGGGTGAGAGAGGAACAGGAACGTTTCGGTTTTCCGGTGGAAATTGAGATGTGTGTCCTCCTCCCTGGATGCCAGCAGAGGCCTGGAATCAGCACCGCTCTGCCTCCGCTGGATGCTCCTTATCTGCTCTGCTTTTCTTCAGAAACAGAATCACTATCTCACCTCTCTAATTAAAGTGAAGGAGCTGTTAACATTCTCTCTCTCTCTCTCTCTCTCTCTCTTTCTCTCATCAGTCACTGACAGCTGTTTAAATTCCTATTCATATGATTGGCACACAAAACACTGTTTCAATTAACTCTGCTCACTCTTTAAAACATCTCTCTCTCTCTCTCTCTCTCTCTCTCTCTCTCTCTCTCTCTCTCTCTAACGCTCTCTCTCTTTTGTTTAACACTCATTATTTTGTAACTCAACTGGAATACAACTTGAGTCCATCTAAATTAAATCCCAGTTTAAATGCCAAAGCAGCAACCAGTGCATGTTTACTGCTCTGTCCATGTGTACATGCTCAACCTGCATACAGACTCTGACTGATCAGAGAGAGGGGGCGGGGCTGATGATCAACCTGCACACAGACTCTGACTGATCAGAGAGAGGGGGCGGGGCTGATGCTCAACCTGCATACAGACTCTGACTGATCAGAGAGAGGGGGCGGGGCTGATGCTCAACCTGCACACAGACTCTGACTGATCAGAGAGAAGGGGCGGGGCTAATGACATCACTGACCCAGCTATCAGGTTATAGAGGAAAATGAGAAAGGAGGGGTTGTTTGCACTGTTTCTTAGCTCATAAATTTCAGAATAAAAGTCTTCAGAAGGAATAATACTGACACATAAATAACAAAAATAACAAAAAAGGACATTTAATTAATTTATTTGGACCACTATCAAGTATTTTGAGGATCTTATTATTGCAAATATCATTGTCACTCTAATGCTTTCCGGTGTCGACCAGAGGAGGATGTATTCCTCTCTTGAGCCTTGGTTCCTCTGAAGGTTTCTTCCTTCCTGAGGGTTTTTCCTGCCACTGTGTGGATGTGCCTGATCTGACCACCATGTCAGTGTCAGTGCAGTGCTGACAATGACCCACCACCCACATAATAGCTACTCTGTGGTGGTCCTGTGGGGTCCTAAGTATGCAGAGAAAGAGATGAACTACAGTCTGTAATTATAGAACTACAATGTGCTGATGTGTGATAAGAGGAACAGATCAAATGGACAGTGAATGTAGAAACAAGGAGATGGTTGTAATGTTATGGCTGATTGGTGTATATGGATATATAGTATCTTTTTTCCTGTTACTGCTCTGTGTCTTTGGTCTCTTTGTCTCTCTCTCTCTCACTTTCTCTCTCTCTCTCGCTCTCTCTCGACAGGTATTGTCTGTGACTGAGCGAATTAGGTCGCCCTTTCTTTACTACTCTGCTAATTTCTATTCTAATGAAGTTCTATGTCTCCTCTGAGAGGCGTCTGGCATCTGCCTGCATTGTTCACCCGTTAATGAGGAGAGAGATCGGAGAGTGGGACAGTGAATACTCTTCAATTTAAAAAACAATAAAAAGGCCACCTTAACCACACGAGCTCACTAATTACTGCCGTATCCGGCTTTATGGGCCGACCCGACCTTGCCGTTTTCCGCCAAGTTTACCTCTTTGAAATAGCAGTGCTGCAGTGGATATGGAAAACACATCAGTTCCAGCTGAAAGCTCTGTGAAGTCACAGCATTTTACAGATAAAAAAAACCCCGTCACTGCTTCCCATCCTCAGCTCGGATATGCCGGGTCCAGTTTTAGATGGAATCCTGACTCTGCCTTTTCCGAGGCTGATAAAAGCAGAGCTGGGATTTCTCCGACTCATGTTGCGGGTGGTTATTAGCTCCATTGTTGGAGGCAGGATGACACAGCGCTGGACAGTTAGTTGGCTAACAGCCTCGCTCACCGCTCCCAGATGGTCCTCCATTGTCTCAGCCCAGTGCCACTTCCTCGTTAGAGCCAGATATACGGCCCTCAGACTGACGCCTCAGACGGCCGGACCATCTGTCCTCATGAGACTCCACACCAGGGACGTGCTCAGGTCAGGCATGAGGACTGGATGAGTCTACTGAAGTCTACAGAAGTGTGTGGTTGAACTGGGAAAGACAAATAGAACAGAGCTCTCCATTAAGATTTAAAGAACCAGTTGCTGTCAATATCTGAAATTTTACAGGTTCTTGTACGTTTATATACACTGATCAGCCATAACATTAGCACCACCTGTCCAGATGTCCGGCCCACAAGGGGTTTTATCAAGTGTTGGGTGTTTTTTTTTTTTTTATTCATTGACCTTGGGTTCTGGGTGGCAGCAGTCATTTTTATTGACCAGTCATTTTTGCTTTTGGTTCCCAGTGGTTTGGAGGCTGGGTCCTCTCTGTGCCTCCACAATAGTTTTGAACATGTAAGGCATGAACAAAAGCCCTGAAATTGTTCCGTGGTATCTGGCACCAAGACAAATGATACAGCAGATCCTTTAAGTACTGTTGTGAGTTGGGACCTCCATATGCATCAGTGAGCCTTGGGGCCCATGACCGTCTTGCCCCTTCACCGGTCGCACTTTTGGTAGGCACTGACCACTGCATATTGAGAACAGTCTACAATACCTGTCTGATGATTTGGAGACATTCTGACCCAGTCGTCTTAAACATCACAGATTGGTTCTTGTGAATATATCTTATCCTCCGTCAGTGGTACTAATGTTATGGCTGATCAGAGACTAAGACTGTGGACTTAGTAAGGAGATGCAGGTCTTGGTTTCAGATGTCTGAGATGATGATGGAGTAACAGTAGACACATTTACTTACAGCTTCATGATCCTATAATATTCCGGTTAGTAGTTCAATCGGAACGGAATTCCTCCATGTGTGTACATCAGTCGAAATAGAGTAGTTAGATTTTTTGTTCACTTTTTGTAAATATTTACAGAATTTCTATGCATTTGGCCATTTTTTGATAAAACATGTGCCTTCAATGTCTTTTGCTTTTAACGAAAAAACACTTTATTTTATAAATGATATATGATATATGATATATCAATATGTTCTTCAAAACACAACAATATTCCAAATAAAATAAAAAACAGCCCGAATGCCCTTTTGTATTTTTATTATCTATGTATTATTATCAGTATGATCCCTTCTCAGGACTTTTATTCTGAAATCTGAACACTGGACAAAAAACGAGAGCAAACAGACCCTCCGTTTTCACTTTCCCCTGTAACATAATATCTGGATTAGTGATGTCATCAGCCCCGCCCCCTCTCACTGATCAGTCAGAGTCTGTATGCAGGTTGAGCATCAGCCCCGCCCCTCTCTCTGATCAGTCAGAGTCTGTATGCGGGTTGAGCATCAGCCCCGCCCCCTGTCTCTGATCAGTCAGAGTCTGTATGCGGGTTGAGCATGTTCCCATGGACAGAGCAGTAAACATGCACTGACTGGCTGCTACGGCATTTCAAGTGGAATTTAATTTAGTTGGTAAGGGTTCAATCTGTAGTTGGTTATGATATGTGTGTCATGTCTGTAGGTCACTATGATCCTGAGTTATGAAACCTAGAAAACAGCGTGGAACTGCCGGTGAAATGTGGAAGTCTGGCTCTAAGAGTTCAACTTTGGAGTTGGAATGGGATCAGATACTGGAGTTGAATGAACGAACAGCTATTCATCTTCTTTTAGTGGATTATTTAAAGGATTACCCGCCTCGTTCAATTGGATAGAAATTGAATTCAGAATGACCTCAATCAGACCAGTCTTCCGATTGAAGAGCATACACAGGCATATCCTTTTCCAATTGAGCCATCAGCCGGATTGTTAATGAATCGTCAAGCAGCATGTAAATGGAGCCTGATATCATGACCACGAAGACGCATAGAGGTGCAAGTTTGGTCGGATTCTCACTGCCATTAAAATTGAATTATATGCAGAATCATGAACTTCCTGTAACTTGTTGTTTGGAGTCCCCAGAGTTTGCCCGAGTTTCTTCATAAGACACTGTAGCTACACACACTTTTATCTGTTTTCACTCCTTACCGAAAGTTGTGCTCTGCTGGGGAGAGGGCCGCTGTGACTTCAGTGCTTACAGAACAATAATAATCGATAAAGGAACCCCAACACAAAAGAGCCGAACTCGTATGCTTCAGTCTCAGGGAGACGTTTGGCTGAGCAGTGTGTGTACATTCAGTCGGCCCTATATGTGCAAGTGTGTGTGTGTGTGTGTGTGTGTGTGTGTGTGTGTGTGTGTGTTTAGCTCCAGGGGAGAGAGAGGATAAATCCCACAGGCTCGAGGCTGCAGATGCAAATTGTATTTCCTGCTATTGTTTTTCAGAAGCCCATTTTTCTCAGAGCTGCTGCTGTCGACTCAGCGCTTTATAAGCCTACAGGAGATGTGAGGGTGGGGGGTTATCTGCCTTATCTGTGACGCGGTCCTGACCCCGGCATTACGGACACCCAGAGCACAGATTACTCAAATCCTCAATAACACTGTACCATTTCTGAATAAATACTGAGTGAATACTGAATAAATATGTGTAAATGCTAAATAAATACTAAGTAAATACTCAATAAATATTAAAAAAATATGTGTAAATGCTAAATAAATACTAAGTAAATACTCAATAAATATTAAATAAATACTAAGTAAATACTCAATAAATATTAAATAAATATGTGTAAATGCTAAATAAATACCAAGTAAATACTTAATAAATATGTGTAAATACTGAATAAATGTGAGTAAATACTTAATAAATGTCTGCAAAATACTGATTAAATGTGTGCAAATACAGAGTAAATACTGAATAAATGTGTAACAATTCTGAGATGAGTAAATATTTATGTAAATAATGAGCAAATACAATTTGTGTGTAAATACTGAGTAAATATTGAATATATGTGTGTAAATCTGTGTAAATACTAAGTAAATATATGTAAATACTGAGAGAATGTGTGTCAATACCACGGGAACGCTGAGTAATGAGTCTAAATACTAAACAAATATTAAGGAAACAGGTAAAAATACTAATCAATATGAGGAATCAATGAGGAAATGTGTGTAAATACTGAATATATGCTTCGCCTTCCAGTGCATGTTTACTGCTCTGTCCACGTGTACATGCTCAACCTGCACACAGACTCTGACTGATCAGCCAGAAGGGGTGGGGCTAATGATGTCACTGACCCAAATATTGGGGTTTAGATGAAAATGCAAAGGGAGGGGCTGATTGCTCTTTTATTGTTTTGCTCACAGTGTTCAAATTTCATAATAAAAGTCATGAGAAGTCACAAAACTGATACATAAAATAATAAAAATCAAATGACCGAAACATGCCACAAGCGTGGCCTAGAGGTCTAAAGGTTACCTCTGTTTGGTTATCTTTTCTTCACAGGTTGGAACAAACATCCCAGAATATCCTCATAAATCCGAGCAGAAGACGCGCCTGACAGTAAACAGTCTGAGTTAAGCTTTGAATAAATCATCAGTCCAGAATCTGCTTCTATTGATCTCTTATTAGTCAGAGTTTAAAGCCATTGTTTAGCTTGTTCTGCTGGTAAATTCAGCCAGATTGGGGTATTGACGTCTCCTCCATCGTGTACAGGAGAGGAGGTGAAATTAGCTCCGACTATCTGCTGAACAGCAGAGCATAACCAGACACTTTTTATACCACCTTTAAATTACGCTCTCAACAACATCATAAACAGCAGCGGAGCACGCCGCCGCGGGCTCGGTGTTCAGAGCTGCACTGTGTTTATGTCTACTGTAAGACGTCTTTTAGATCAGATCTGTTCCAGAGTTCATTTTCCCGCACATGTCCTCGTTCCCAGATAATGAGAATATATCAGGCTGCTGTCTTGATAAGATTGGCAAGATATTGAATGTTTGCCACTGGTGGTCCATCCTCGGACCACCCAAATATTCTCCCACATACAAATCAAGCTAGTTTTTAATCTCCTGAAAACAGACGTTTAATTCAAAGAGAAAAACCAAGACAAATATTATAAGCAGCTGAGTGGACAATGACTTTGTTGATATTGATATTGTGCTACATAGAATTATTGACTAAACTAACAGAAATGAAAGAAAGATAAATTAATAATTCGGACTCTAAGCCAATTTTGCAGGGTGTTTTTCCCTAATTCACCAAAAAATCTGAAAAGTGTTTATATCACACACATATTTTTTATCACACATACCAGATATTATTATTCCAGGAGATCCTAGGGTACTCATATTTGTCTTAATTTGATGTCAAAATAAAATTATTATTTTTATTTTTTTTTTAGCTTATCAGGAATAAAGTACTTAGAAATCCTGGAAATCTTTTGAATTGGTCATCCAGAGTGTTTTGGACCTCATAATTGAAGAATGTTGGTAAGATATTTGTCATGATTAGATTGACAAAGATATTTATAATAATAATAATAATAATAATAATAATAATAATGATAATAATAATAATAATAATAATAATAATAATAATAATAATAATAATCCCTTCAAAATGCTCAACAGTGGTCCAAATAAAATAAAAGACTCTTTTTTATTTATGTATTTATGTATTTATTATTTATGTATCCCATCTCAGGACTTTTTCTCTGGAAGACAGAGAGCAAACAGCCCCTCCTTTCTCAGTTTATTTTATAACCCAATAGCTGGGCCAGTGATGTCATTAGCCCCGCCCCCCTCGCTGATCAGTCAGAGTCTGAAGGTGCATTTGTCCATATGTTTCAGAAATGATTGCGACTTAAAATCCTTGAATACTTGAATAATAAGTTGGGCTTTTAACAATAAACGGACTCAGCCAATCACGTTTCAGAGCAGAAGTCTGTGTTTTATAAAGCAACGACTGCTGTTTACTGCATTTAGAGCTTAGATTTTCATGTACAAATAAAAACACAGCCGTGCTCTGATGTGCTGTGTTGTTTCAGAGGACGAGTAGTTATACATTCATATATATTCCAATGCAAAATGCAGTGAAATGACCTATAATGACCTATAGGATCGTGCAGATTCTGTGTGTTAGAGGCTTTCTGGTGTAATAGCGCTGAAGGCCAATGGCTTTTACAGCCCGATCCTGCAGATACAGTCTGTAACCCCCTGCCGAGCGGCCTGTAATGAAGGCATTAATATTCTGTTCAATATTTATGTATTTGCTATCTCAGAAGCCGCATCACATCTGTATGGAGAAGAGGCGGTGGAGCTCCTCCGGGACCTAAATAAATCAATTTTGGTAATGAATAGCTCAACGTGCTCGCGTTTCTACGCTGAACGGCCGATGTAGAGGCCGCATAATGCTCTTAGAGCCAAAAAAGAGAGGCAGGAAAAGAGTTTCCCTTCAGTGGAAGCGAAATGGGTCCCCACACTGAATTGAAAAGTCTTCTCAGGTGAAGTTAGCATACAGTTCATACACAATAAGCCCATTGTTCATCTGCATTAGCTTCCTCAGTGCTGCTGAAAGGCCTTTGAATTGTGTTCAGATTGAGTGCAGAGAGGCTAAAGGTGTCGAAATGCATATAAAAGACAGAGTCAGCGCCTCGAAAGATCCTCCACTTTGCACAAATTACACCATTTAACTCTGACAGACAACAGCAGAATTTATTAGCCAGCATTTAGTGTGTGTGAGTGTGTGTGTGTGTGTGTGTGGGTGGCCCCACCACCATCCTCCAGAGGGCGCTCTGCAGACTCTAATCAGTGTCTGCTCATTTGAAAGCTTAATCCAGGTGCGTTTTTTTACGGCTAAATTACAAGTAAAGCGATCAGGGTCAATTCACTCAATTTGCATAAATCAATAAAACAGTCCTGCAGTAAAGAGAGAAAATGAAGCCCTGAATAAAGAACCAACTCAGAGATAAACCCCCCACCCCCAACATCACTGACCACCCAGGATCAACCTGGATCAACCTGGATCAGCCTGGATCAGCCTGGATCCACCAGGATCTCAGCGACAACAATAAACATCTTCAACTCAACAGCTGAAAAATGAACTTTTGAAACAGAATTAAACTGAAGATCGAGATGAAAAAACTCTGAAAATAAAATAACTTAAATGCATAAGATTTTATATTTCTATGAAATGAACAACCAGGTCCAAAATGATTCTATATCAGGACCTTTAATGTCCTCTTGTTATTATCAGTGTTATTACATTACATTACAGTTCATTTCCACTTCAACCACAGTGGACAACAATGATAATAAATGTAATATTATTACAACAATGATAGTAATAATAATAATAATAATAATAATAATAATAATAATATTTATTATTTTTTTATTATTATTACTATTATTGTTATTCTTATCATTATATTATATTATTATATTATTGTCATTAATAATAATAATAATAATAATAGTAATAATAATAATAATAGTAATAATAATAATAATACTATTTATTGTTATTGTTATTGTTCTTGTTGTTGTTATTGTTATTATTAATGTTTCATACTGCCACTATGACTTCTGCCTCTTCTTTTTACATTATTAATATTATCATTTCTATACTATTCAGTATGTACGTGATGATGATGATGATGATTATGATGATGATGATGATG
>CM067522.1:19918949-19923949 GCA_034509495.1 Acestrorhynchus altus | reverse complement strand
AAAACTGCTTTGTGGCAATGCCTTTGTTATTAAAATCGCTATCTAATTAAAATGTGATTGATTGATTGAGATATAGTGCTTCTGCTGGCTGGTTGTAATATGATGTGTAGCTCCATCCATCCCAACCAGACAGAACAGCACATTTTCCATCTCATTCTTCCCTGTGCTAATACTGGCACATTTCCTCCAGTTTCCAAAACATTATTGTGTTACAACATAAGAAGGCGGAGTTACACAGGAAAGCAGTGATTGACAGCCTTGAATGGAAGAATGCTTCTGCAGGACCTGCATCACTGCACCCTTTCTGTTCATTACATGGAGGAGCTGAGTTGTAGTGGACCATGAGCTGCACTTTTGGTGCTGAGTTGTCATACTTACTGGACAAAACTGGGAATCCAGGAAGAAAATCACACTGGAAGCTCACTGAAGGTGGCCATACTTGTTCTGGGAGAAGGGGGTGGGTTTAACAAATGAGAAGGTGTGTTGGGCTCTGACTCTAGTCTTTACTGTACAGACTGAGGTTGAAAATGTGAAAACATGAACAATTTCGGGTCCTTATAAAGAATTTCTACCGTCATTGTTTATGATAAACCGACCTCTCTCAATTTTACCGGTCGATCTACAGTCCAACCTTTGGGAAGTGACTGAAAGAGTGAAATAGTTTTTTTTCCAACAGATTTCTTGACTCTCCCGTAGAGATACGGTGAGGAGTTCAGTAATCTGGGAAGGTCTCAGAGTAGAGCTGCTGAGGTGGTTTGGATGCCTCCTGGTTGCCTCCCTTGTGAAGTGTTCTGGGCATGTCTGACTGGGAAGAGGCCCCAGGGAAGAGCCAGAACACGCTGGAGAGATTAAATCTCTTGACTGGTCTGGGAATGCCTTGGAATTCCCCCAAATGTGCTGGAAGAGGTGGCTGGGGAGAAAGAGGTCTGGGCTTCTTTACTTAGGCTGGTTCCCCCATGACCTGAACCCCTGATAAGCAGCAGATGGATGGATGGATGGATGGATGGATGGATGGATGGATGGATGGATGGATGGATGGATGGATCCTATTGATATTTTACCTTTTAATTACATTATTTTCCTCATCAATGCCTTACTGTCATACTATTTCCATTATTTAACACATTATTAACACTATATATATAAATATCATATATAAGTATAAATATCATACTTAGTTATGTCTATTATTATCTATATCATTAAAGTTAAAAGCCATTGTTTTTTACCACACTATTAATCAAACAGCTACATCTGCTTAATCTACCTTCATAATTCTATAATAAACATATCTGACTCCAGTCTCTACCCTAATCATCTGAGAGAGATAAAAGTGTAGCAGTAGAAGGTTCCTCTGGGCTCGTATGTTCCACACATACATCTGAGCCACTATCTTTCATTGCGGGTGATCAGCGTCTGTCTGAAAGCTGTGTATCAAACACATTTGGCTGAACCATTCGGTCTGACAGTGCTGCTGTAGCAGATTTCCCTTTACTTCCCCGGCTTGCCTGCGGAGAAGCTTTCACCCCACCACCTGTTCTCCACTGTAGCCCAGCTCTGGGTAGAACCTGCTCTTCCTCTGAAGCAGGAGCGTCCCTCAGGAGCAATTAAAGCACTGTCTGGTCTTGCAAAAACGGTTTAGAAGTTTCTGAGCTTGACAGATGGTCCGTAGGTGCCGGAACAACAGTTGGCTTTTGTCTTGGCCGATTGGATGTTTCAAACAAATGCCAGAACTCAACTGCCAAGCATTAGATACACAGTTTTACCAAAGTGAGAGAGTGAGAACGAGAGAGAGAGAGAGAGAGAGAGAGGGAGAGAGAGAGAGAGAGAGATGAACTTGAACTTATTGGCACCATACCTAATGCCAGACATGGGCTAGAGGGGTATAAAGCCCCCCAGCATTGAGCTGTGGAGCAGTGGAACTGTGTTCTGTGAAATTATGGAGCTCCAAACAATATTTCTGATGAGTTGGGGAGTTGGAGATGAGGTGGGGTGGTGATCACCCAACATCCTGACCTCACTAACACAGCTCTCATTACTGAATTCAATCAAATCCTCACAGCAATGATCCAATGCTTTATAGTTACTCCAACAAAAGCAGGATAAACTCTGTTTAACACCATTTCAGAAGAAACAAATATGAGAAGGAATGACTAAGTGTCCCAGTACTGTGAAACCACTTATCCTGATCCATTAGTGAACACCGTTCACTAGTGTGAACACTGTGAGTAATACAGGAAAACAGGGATTCAGCACCACGGACAGCAGCGGAAGAATCCTGAATCTGATGCTGGGCCAATAAATTTGATTCTGTTTCAGATACCTGAGCAAAAATGTTTGATTTAGATCATCTTCTGAATCAGATTCTGGTTGAGATACTCCAGCCAGTGAAATCGAATTCTGAATCAAATACTTATCCAGTATGATCTGATTCTGATTTAGAAAGACAGATTCCAGTACTTGACCGATGTAACCTGATTCTGACTCTACTTTGTGGTTCTGAATGGTTCCTCAACCTACTCTGTACACGATGGTCTAAATGAAATGGCTGCATTTAACTAACCAAATCACTGTCCACTCCATTAGAATCACCCACCGGTCACTTCAGCACCCTTCAGAACCATGGACGGGGCCTATACTCCCGCTATACATTGGGTGCTGACCATGGTTCTGAAGGGGGCTGAAGTGGTCTAATAAAAGCAATGGTTCCCCAACCTACTCTGCATATTCACACGTTCTATCTCCACTCACTGGCCACTTTATTAGAAACATCTACCGTGTGCTTTCTCACTGGCCACTTTATTAGAAACACCTGTCTTATACGTCCACTCACTAACCAATTTATAAGAAACACCTACCTGGTGTCTCCACTTACTGGCTACTTTATTAGAAACACCTACCTTATGTGTCCACTTACTGACCACTTTATTAGAAACACCTACCTTGTGTCTCAACTTACTGGCCACTTTATTAAAAACACCTACCTTGTGTCTCAACTTACTGGCCACTTTATTAAAAACACCTACCTTGTTTGACCACTTACTGGCCACTTTATTAGACACACCTACCTTGTCTTTCCTCACTGGCCACTTTATTAAAAACACCTTGTGAGTAGTTGGAGCTATATGGGATGTGCTTGTAATGCAGTGAAACTGGGAGTGTGTACTGGGCACACAGCACAGCTGGTTTTCAGATCTCAGGTCTGGTCTGTAGGGCTCCTCGTCCTCACTGCAGAGCCCAGCTTAACCAGGAGCTTCCGACCATTTCCTCAGCAGTGGTGGAGTTAATAATCATTCATCATTTTCTTCATTTCCAGCGTGTCCTGTGTGTATCGATGTGGTCTGCGCTGAGAGTTTGATTTTTAACAAACATGGCAGCATCTGATCCCGCCTCCGAGAGCCACTCTGATGTGTCCAATCTCAGCATGACATATTGATGCGCGGATGAATAATGAAAGTGAAAAACTCGAAATCTGTCCAATTCCACTCTAATAACTCTGCAGGAGAGGCCTCGGTAGGAAATGGGAATGAATAAGGAATAATTGAGCATGACAGATGAAAGAAATCAGCCTCAGAGCAATTAAAGCAGAATGGGTCTGACGTTGCGATTAGCAGAAAAACCATCCAAATCACACAAATCATAAACCAGTGAATATGAGACAGCTGTGGCTGTGCGGAGAGAATGCACAGGTGGAGTTAAAGGGCTGAGGACGGTCAGAGTGAATTAAACTCCTGTCAGGAAGAGAGAAATCCAGAACTTCCGTAGCTGTTAGGAATAAGACACACGAATCGACCCCATAATCACTTCAGCTTGATCAACATCAGAACCCTTGTAGCAGAGGTGAGAATTTCAGGTCCATTTCTAGGCAACCCAGGTCCACCACGTTCATAGTGGCTTCATAGAAATGACTGCCAGACTATATTTACATGTTCAGTCTCCATACAGGATACAATATCCTCGAAACTACACCCCTAAAAAGGGAGAAGGTTATAGATTTGACAGGGATGGGAAGCATGGTCACATGATCATACTGCAGACAGAAAGAGGGTGAGAGGGAGAGACGAAGATAACACACACTGTTGTTGATTGAATGAGGAATTCACTTCTATTCAACAGTGTTTATGTTCTGGAAAAGCACAACATGGCATTTCTTCATGGCCAAAGTCCAGGCCTTCAAGAAAAAGAGCCAACTGACCCAATAAAGTCCAGGCCTTCAAGAAAAAGAGCCAACTGACCCAATAAAGTCCAGGCCTTCAAGAAAAAGAGCCAACTGACCCAATAAAGTCCAGGCCTTCAAGAAAAAGAGCCAACTGACCCAATAAAGTCCAGGCCTTCAAGAAAAAGAGCCAACTGACCCAATAAAGTCCTGCTCTTCCAGAAAAAGTGCCAGTTAACACGGAGATCTGAATGTCAGACTGAAGGTCCACATATCTGCTCTTATCCCTTCTGTGGAGGGGAAACCAGACACTGGGATGTCCTTACTCAGAGAAGAGGCTGAATATGAGACTTTGGTGAGGAGGATGCAAAGGTCCATAAATTAAAATCAGCTTCATCCGTTCTGAGCCAACTGACCCAACTTGTGTGTTTTGGTGTTGTTTGTGTTGACGTCTGTCCCGTTTACTCTGTGCCAGTCTGTGTTTGACCTCTGTTGTTGATCCAGACCAAAATTCTGGACTTCGTTTAAACAGACCTTCGGATTCCGGCTGATGGAGTGCGACACACTGATACTCGTACCTGTCTTTTTAATATGTGTGTGTCATCCTGCGGAGGAGCGTTGTGCGGGTGGGGTGTGTGTAATTGTGTGTTGATTTGGAATGTAACCGAAGCAGTGCATTAACACACGAAAATGAAACACCTCAAGATCACTGTGAACACCCCTACAGAGAGAGAGAGAGAGAGAGAGAGAGAGAGAGAGAGAGGGAGGGAGGGAGAGAGAGAGAGAGAGAGAGAGAGAGAGAGAGAGGGAGGGAGAGAGAGAGAGAGAGAGAGAGAGAGAGATG
>CM067522.1:19813090-19899244 GCA_034509495.1 Acestrorhynchus altus | reverse complement strand
AATAAAAATATATGCTTCCATCATTTCTGGTGTGGAAATAGTGATTATTTCTATTACAAAAGTGAAAGAGTTTGATGTATTATTTTGACATGTTTTGCACTGAATTTGAATGGCAAACACTTGCAATGTGATTGGAGGTGTTTTTCAACCCATTTAAATGATATTTCATGAAAATCAAAAAATTTATTAAATGGCCCAAAACTGTATATGAATGTAAGACTTATGTATTTTGCAATTTTTGTGTGAAAATCAAAGTTGATTTTTTTCACTTGGTTTCATCAGTTTGTTAATTTCTGGAGTGTGTAGAAATATTTTCAATGAAAATAAAACTGAATAAAATATAATTATAAGGTTTAATAATTCCGGTGTAGAAATACCAATTATTTCTTTTATAAAAGTGAAAGAGTTTGATGTACTATTTTGACATGTTTTGCAACTGAATTTAAAAGGCAAACACTTGTAATGTGATTGGAGGTGTTTTGCAACATTTAAAAGATATTTCATGAAAATCAAAAAATTTATCAAATGGCCCAAAACTGGACATGAACGTAAGTCTATAGCCTTACATATTTTGCAATTTTTGTGTGAAAATCAAAGTTGATTTTTTCACTTGGTTTCATCAGTTTGTGCATCTCTGTAGTGTGTAGAAATGTTTTCAATGAAAATAAAACTGAATAAAATATAATTATAAGATTTAATCATTCTGGTGTAGAAATAGTGATTATTTCTATTATAAAAGTGAAAGAGTTTCATGTATTATTTTGACATGTTTTGCAACTGAATTTAAGTGGCAAAAACTTGCAATGTGATTGGAGGTGTTTTGCAACCCATTTAAAAGATATTTCATGAAAATCAAAAAATGTATTAAATGGCCCAAAACTGGACATGAACGTAAGACTATAGCCTTACGTATTTTGCAATTTTTGTGTGAAAATCAAAGTTGATTTTTTCACTTGGTTTCATCTGTTTGTGCATCTCTGTAATGTGTAGAAATGTTTTCAATGAAAATAAAACTGAATAAAATATAATTATAAGATTTAATCATTCTGGTGTAGAAATAGCAATTATTTCTATTATAAAAGTGAAAGAGTTTCATGTATTATTTTGACATGTTTTGCAACTGAATTTAAGTGGCAAAAACTTGCAATGTGATTGGAGGTGTTTTGCAACCCATTTAAAAGATATTTCATGAAAATCAAAAAATTTAGTAAATGGCCCAAAACTGGACATGAACGTACGTAATTTGCAATTTTTGTGTGAAAATCAAAGTTGATTTTTTTCACTTGGTTTCATCAGTTTGTGCATCTCAGTAATGTGTAGAAATGTTTTTAATAAAAATAAATCCAAATAAAAATATATGCTTCCATCATTTCTGGTGTGGAAATAGTGATTATTTCTATTACAAAAGTGAAAGAGTTTGATGTATTATTTTGACATGTTTTGCAACTGAATTTAAAAGACAAAAACTTGCAATGTGATTGGAGGTGTTTTGCAACCCATATAAATGATATTTCATGAAAATCAAAAAATTTAGTAAATGGCCCAAAACTGGACATGAACGTAAGACTATAGCCTTACGTATTTTGCAATTTTTGTGTGAAAATCAAAGTTGATTTTTTCACTTGGTTTCATCAGTTTGTGCATCTCTGTAGTGTGTAGAAATGTTTTCAATGTAAATAAAAATGAATAAAAATATATGCTTCCAAAATTTCTGGTGTGGAGTTAGCAATTATTTCTATTACAAAAGTGAAAGAGTTTGATGTACTATTTTGACATGTTTTGCAGCTGAATTTAAAAGACAAACTCTTGCAATGTGATTGGAGGTGTTTTTCAACCCATTTAAAAGATATTTCATGAAAATCAAAAAATTTAGTAAATGGCCCAAAACTGGACATGAACGTAAGACTATAGCCTTACGTATTTTGCAATTTTTGTGTGAAAATCAAAGTTGATTTTTTCACTTTGTTTCATCAGTTTGTGCATCTCTGTAGTGTGTAGAAATGTTTTTAATAAAAATAAAATTAGATAGATAGATAGATAGATAGATAGATAGATAGATAGATAGATAGATAGATAGATAGATAGATAGATAGATAGATAGATAGATAGATAGATAGATATTATGTTTTGGGTAAATATTAGATCAACTTGATCTCAGTCGAGTTAACAGAAGAGATGAATTTACTGTGTTTAAATTCAGTAAATTAAAAAGAAGATGTTTTTATTGAGCATCAGCAACAGCAGTCCTCCCCTCCTCCTCGGCCTGCAGTGACCCGGACATTGGTGCTCATTATTTACAGAACTGCTGCATACGGCTTACCTCGCAACAGGCCGAGGGCTCTGCGCAGATGCTCTGCAAGTAATGTATGGTTCTATTAGAAGGTTCCACTGGAGCAGTCAGAGAGGCAGGCTAAAGCATCGACAGACGCATCCGTCTGGACACTCACGCGGGGGGGCGCAGACTTACTGCACGGTCAAACAGGCCGAGAAACACACATCGAGCCCTAATACATATTCAATAACACCCCTCCCCACCTCGCTCCGGCAGGGGTCCACTCTCATCCCCTCAGATTTACGCTGAAATAAAGTCACTCTGATAAGTGATGGGGGACTGCAGTGAAGACCCGCTTAAAGGAGCAGCCCAGTCAGTAACAGAATGAGAGAAAACAGTCGATAATCAGGTTCCATTAACATCTCTTCATTTCTCCACTCACAGTTTACGCACGTCTGAATGGGCCTTTCTGTGTCTTTAAAACCGCAGCTGAGTTACTACGGGAAACAGTCCAGTCATGAAGGACGACATACTGCCGCCAACCCAGAAAAAAGACTGTATGGACATGTGCTCGAATATATTTGACATACATATCACATAAATATCAAAATACACTTATTTACACAGAAATTAAAAACAGATACCGTGTGGTAATATATGTTTAACATGGCAAAAACAAGAGATTTGTTTGAATTTGACATCTTAGTTATTTACCTTTTTCATTATCATGTTATTAAATCAAAACAAAAAACATGTTTTGTGTCATTTGTGCGTATCATTTTTGATACTTCCCTATAAAAATGTCCAAATTCAATCCGTTAAATATATTTAAAATATAAACAAATTTATAAGCAAACAACTGCCCACCCATCCCACATCTACTGCCAGCTTAAAATATTTAACCTGCATGGACGTCCATATTAACACTGAGCTTGTATCCTACACTCACTGGCATTCTCTAATAACTCATCACCTATTTACATTACATTTACATTACATTTACTGCATTTACAGCCACACTTCCATCGTTCTACAACCTTTCATGCCTTATGTTTGTGCTCTCCGTGTCGACCAGAGGAGGGTGGGTTCCTCACTTGAGCCTTGGTTCCTCTCAAGGTTTCTTCCTCCTATCTTGAGGGAGATGTTCCTGCCACTGTTGCCTGATGGCTGCTCGGTTGAGGCTTAGAAAAGGATTTCTGTAAAGCTGCTTTGTGACGACTCCTTTGTTGTAAAAAGCACTATATAGAAAAACTTTGATTCATTGAATTGGTCAATAAATATATTTTTATCAAAATACGTTTGATTCAAGTTCTCAATTTAAAATGATCAAATAATTTTCTGTACCTGTGAATTTTGTTTTTGCAATATTAAATGTATATCTTTTAATACCTAACTTTAGACATGCCACATATCTGTGTTTAATATTTTTAATTATAATGTTTGGATATATATATTTTTTATACAAGGTGTTTATATTAGTACTAGTGTTACTTTTTTCATTATTTTTCATTTAAATAATTCCTCTTTCATTTCAACTCATCTGCCTTAAAATGATAATCAATAAAAAATGCAAACATATGAATCAATCCATCAATAAACTGAAAAGTCAGGTAAAATCAAGCTTGTTCATTTACATTTACACCTTTTTAGGCTGTGGTCAGTCAGCAGTGGTGGGAACCAGTAGCTGATGTAGAGGCAGGTGCATGTAGACCAACAGTGGTGGTGAGAAGGTGGGGCGATGACCCAAACGGCAAATTCGGAGATAAAATCCATGTGAAATCCCAACATTTTGCGCAATTAGACTGGACGCATTTTTCACCTCCTAAATTGAAAAGATGACATGTCCAGGAAAAAGAGGCCGGTTTATTAGCAGGTGTGTTTGAGTTATTCCTTTAAACTGCTGGAAAACTGCGGAAAGGCTAAAGATCCTCCTACTTCTCTGTCCTGCCAAATCTAAAATCAATAAACTGTTTCTTTCCCTGCAGGTCCTGCAGAATCCATAAAGCTGTGTGAGTGATACCCGTATAAAGAGAGAGAGAGTGAGAGAGAGAGAGAGAGAGAGAGAGGGGTTCGTACACCCTTTCAGCACACACACTGCCAGAGCCCATCACACACAGGAAATAGAATAATGTGTAGATTTATTGGGTGCGATGGTGGCGAGGTCATGAAGGCCGGTGTGTGTTTTTTTTTTATTTCGTTAAGCTGCAGCTCTGCTGACAGCTTCAACCTCCTTTAAACGTCTGCTGTGGGATCAAAGCCCTGAGACAGAAACTTCACACACATACTTACGCACACAGATTTTAGGAAGGCCACCATATCCGGAATGGCAGTGCAGGTCAGAGAGGCACGGAAAGTGCTGTGGAAGGAAACAGGACGTAACAGACAGACAGAAACGTCCAGCTCTTCACAGAGTGGACCAGACTCGGTGACAGAAGAGACTCTGAATGCATTACCGGTTCACCGGTGCGGACCCTTCGGGGACCGACAAAGAATGGTTGACACATTTGTCTTTGTTAACATATTGAAACATATGGACATTTGATCTTCATTGTGACTATATTGAGGGATGGAGGTGATATGAACTGAAGGGATGTCTGTTAAACATCATTTGAGGAAGAATTTAGGACACAATTATTATCACGTAAAATGTGTAAAATTGGATTCAGGTGCAGCACATCTGCAAATGTTTAGAACGTGGTTGGAGAGGTTTTTGGAGGAGGTTTGATGTCCCTTTATTTGCCTAAAAATTCATATTCTGGTGTGTCTTCAAAAATTGAATTTATACTTGTAATTTTTGATCACTTCATCAGACTGTCCTCTGTGTTATAGGTTGTAAGAGCAAGTTACCACTTTCTCTGCAGCTGAAGGTCGTATATATGTCTGTGCTATATGGTCTCGATCGGAGGAGGATGGGTTCCTCTCTTGATCCTTGGTTCCTCTTTTTTAGACCCGGATTTCTGTAAAGCTGCTGTGTGACAACTCAGTTGTTGTAAAATGTGCTATAAAAATAAACTTTGATTGACTGATTGATTGATTGATTGATTGATTGATCCATCCATTCATCCATTTTCTGAACTGCTTATTCCTGAATAGGGTCACGGGTGAGCCGGTGCCCATCCGGCAACTCTGAGCGCAATGGCGGGAAACAACCCTAGACAGAGCGCTAATCCATCGTAGGGCGCACACACACACACACACACACACACACACACTAAGGGCCACTTTAGAGTCAACAATTCCCCTATCATGCATGTCTTTGGACTGTGGGGGAAACCGGAGTACCCGGAGGAAACCCACGCGAACACGGGGAGAACATGCAAACTCCACACAGAAACTTCCCAGGTCGCCCCACCCGGGGATCGAACCCAGGTCCTTCTTGCTGTGAGCCACCGTGCCGCCCTGATTGATTGGTTGGTTGACTAATTGATTCTATATAGGTTGAATTCTTCTCTGGACTTTAATTCTGAAAAAGAAAGAGAGCAATCGACCCCTCCCTTCTGGCTTCCTCTGTAACCCAATATCTGGGTCAGTGCCATCATTAGCCCACCCTCTCACTGATCAGTGGGAATCCACAAACAGGCCAAACATGGACAAAGCAGTAAACATGCACCGTATGGCTGCTACGGGATTCAAACTGGGATTTATCTCAGATGGAAACGAATGAATTTGAGCTGATTTCTGCACTGGATGACTTGCTGAAGATTTCTCACACGATGATGAGACACAATCTTTAGATAGGATACGTGTTGCAGTTTGTTATGACACGTACCGTATCTGTTGGTTACTGTGATCCTGAGTTACGAAGTATAGATAACAGCATTATTATTCAAATAAAATATACAATCCTGCATATTTAGAGGATTTTTAGTAAGACAACCTCCTCGTTTCCAGCCTCTAGTTGAAAGCGTGGCAGGCTGGGTGCTGGCTGTCACCACCGTGGGGTTTAGCTGTGTTTGAGTGGTAAATAAGGGGACTAACAGCCTGACTCACACTGAGCTCCTGGACGTGAAACTTGTATAAATGCAGCTCAGAAACTTTAAATATTATTCTAGTGATGCGTTCACATTATTCTGTCAAACACCCTGCGCTGCTTTCCTGTCTCAGTCTCCATTCCTGTCTCTGTCCGTCTGAGCATGGGGTAACAGAATCCATTACACACGGCCAAGAACTTCTGCGAAAAACACAGCTTTCAGATGAACATCCATCTACAGGAAAGTCAGCTGTAGGTTGTTTAGGTCTCTAATACCATCATCTAAACTCATTAGTACCGGAAGACTCGAAGGAGTGTGCAAAATATTTCATTATTAAGGTTATAAAGATTAATAAAGTCATCGTTTGATGAATTTCCAATTGAATTAAATCCCACTTTAAATGCCAGAGCAGCCATCGAGGGAGAGCAGGGCCTGTGATGTTACTGATCCAGATGCTGAGTTATAGAGGGAAATGCTCACACAGTGTTCAAATTTCACAATAAAAGTCCTAGGAAGGGATTATACTGATACATACATAAATATCACATATAATAGAGGTTATTTAGGGGGTTCTTTTTATTTTATTTGGTCAAGTATTTAAAAAAAACAATATTTTTTTAAATATCATTGTAAGTTTCATCTTAAGGCATGCTAAAAAGACTGGATTTTTTTTTTTTGGTTTGTTTTTTTTGTATAAAACAATGCTGATCATTATTTTGAGCAATGATATGATGTAATTGCTGACCTGGCTGACCAGGGTGTTTATTTTAAGCTATTGAATTGTAAAAGGCTTGGAAATGTGTATTTATTGCCAGTCAAATTAGGGAGACTGTTTCCACCCAAAAAGGCATGGGACATTACACAAAGACAAAGTACCTGGACGTGTTACTCTCATCCTGGCCCAAACGCAATCACTCCTTTTTGTCTGCTTTGCAACCCCTTTCCCACACATCCAGACATTCGCTGCACTGTGTTCCATTCCTTCTTTTCCCTTATTTGTTGTAGTCATGCAATAGAATTTCCATCGCTGGCTCAGGTCACCAAAGGGTTTGGTTGATAAGGTCTTGGGGTCATTTGCTGGCCACGGCACTGTCTAATCACAAGCGGGCACAGTATTCCAATAACACGGGTGTTTTCAGGGAATTCCAGAGGAACTTGTCTTATTCACAGGCTCCACCCCTGACCTGGTGTATAATATGTCCAACTTTATATGTTGATTAGAACTGAGAAGAGCTGAGGGACTGCATAACGAATGCATTTGCCTACTTTAAGTTCTACCCATCGCTGGCACAGAGAATTTGTCTACTGCTAGTAGGGAAGTACTGCCAATAGAATAGGACATTCTGGAGGACATTACCATGAACCTCTTGATACTATGCCTAATGCCAAAATGACATCAGAAGCCCTTCCTCAGAAGCCCTTGTCAGGCAACACCAGGCAGCACCAGGCAACACCAAACTAGTATAACCTTTATGGTACAGGTTTGCCAGCTGAGGAAACTCATAAACCAATCACATGCATTAAATATCACACGTGATGCGACTCAACCAATTAGATCAGTGCATTATCATAAGCACTGTGACTCCAGTGAATGAGACATACAGAGCAGGGCCACAGACAATGCTGTCCCCTGGTCCCAACAATAGGACAGGGGCTAGGAGAAGATCCGGCACACTGTCAGGACAACAATTGTGATAAAACTAGAGAGGTTATAAATGAGGAGGTTGATTGTTAGAATCTGAATGGAGCTCTCATAATGCTCAACATGGTGACTGTTACCAATGAAGTCCATTCCTTCAACAAAAAGAGACAATCAGTTTACTGGTCATGTGGGAGCAGAGGAAAGTTGACGACATTGTGCCTCTAGTGGGGAAAACAGTATTGTCAGGCATCATTAAGAGACAAGTTAAGCTCTTTATTTTACTTCTTAGATCCCAGATCTGCATTTTGCAGGCAGTTGTACGCTGCATAGATATGACACACGCGTCACATCAAACTACCAGACACGCCCTGTCGAGCCATTGTGGCTCTCAATGTGTGAAGTCATATAAGTGAGTAATACAGCCACAGGAAACAGTTAAAATGGACACATTTGCAACTGAATAAAATCCCAGTTTAAATGCCACAGCAGACTCCAGTGCATGTTTACTGCCCTGTCCACATGCTCGACTGATCAGCGAGAGTAGGTGGGGTTAACAATGTAACTGACCCAGATATTGCTTGTAAATGAAAACTAGAATGGAGGGACTGTTTGCTCTCTTTCTTTGCAAACTTTGTTCAAATTTCAGAATAAAAGTCCCGAATAATAAAGGGAATTAAGGGGTTTATTTGATTTTAAGTGGACTTTTATCCAGTATTTTTAAACTCATTATAAATATCCTTGTCAATCTAATCATTACTAGGTTCCAGACCTTGGCTTCAGAATCTTCTCTCTAAATGGACCTTATTGAGTTTTAATCAAATACCCCTGTTGTTGAGTATACAACACCGATGAACTGCCTTGATGAAGAAGAACAGCAGGTTAAAGGCAAGACTGACACCTAACATGAAGAGCTGTGGTGTGCTCTGTGGTAGAAGAACCCCTGAGTGGAGAAAATCCATTAGTGATGAATTGTTTTCCAGCCTCTTCCCACATCTGGATGTATTTTCACTGTAAGGAAGCCAGAGGATGTCTGTTGAGTGTCTGTTGCCAGATGTTAAACGTGGTGGAGGATCTGTAATTTTATAGACAGGCATCTTGTGGGTGTCATTGGGTCTGATGATCGTTCTGCGTGAGGATGTAATAGCCTAGGAATATGAAGCAGTTTTATAGGACTGCGGTGCTTTCACACATCCCAAACAATATTCTGACATGTTAATGTCCCCCTTCACACTGATAAACAGCTTCAGGAGTGGGTTCAAAAACACCCTTTGTCTTCACATGTAAGCATATTTTTATCGTTTATGGGAAGCGTCAGATCTTCAACACTCCTGTCAGTAAACTGCTCTGCATTACGTGTCATATAATTCCGTGTCCAAATGTTTTTGGACACCAATTTAATGAATGCATTCAGCTACTTTAAGCGGCACCCTTTACATTTACATTCACATTTATGGCATTTAGCAGATGCCCTTATCTAGAGTGACTTACAAATGTGCTTTGCTATCCTTTAGCTAGTAGATGAGGTTAGAATCCAGAGATTCCATACACCCATTGTCGACACAGATGTGCAAATGCACACAGCTTTTCTAGTCCCCGTAGAGAAGTACTGCCAATGGAATACGATTCTCTGAGCAGATATTGGCGTATTTTGACTGCTAGAGGGCTGCACCTGATTCTGGTTCTAAGCAGTAATGAATATGGGAGTGTCCTAACCTTTATAATAATAACTTCTGATAATAATTGAAAAACTTTAAAAGACATTTGTATATGTGTTATAGTTATATCACATCCATCTCTCAATATAGATCAAATGTCCATATGTTCAAATATGTTAAAAAAAGACAAATGTCTTCATTGGTTTACAAACTATTTTGTTTACTTGTTTAATCAGAGTCTCAAACACTGACACGAAGATAATGAAATGCAGTTCCTGACCGATCTGTTGTCATTTGTTTACCCTGCTGTAAACATCAATCTAAACCCATCCTTTCCCTCTTCAGATCCATTTCTTCCTCTAATTCATATTAATAACTGGACCACTTATTGAAATACTGTTTAAAATTGAGTCTTGAATCGTGAGTGGTTTTGCTGCATCTTTCCTTCGGCAGAATGGTTCCTGAGTGTGTTTTTGGTTCTGGTAGAGTCGGGTCTTTGTTGGAGGTAATTGGGTAAATTACCAGTCCTCTAATGGTTGAGGCAAACAGCTGAGCAGAGGGTTTCTGAACAGTGTGCCAAATCAGAGTCCTGCTGCCATTCTCTCTGCAGCTCTGATTGGGGCTGTTCTGCAGAATTTACTACAACAGTATGAGTCCATCAGCAGGCACTTACCTGCCAACATAGGTCTTCTTGAGGAGACCAAAGAACCCCTTTATCTGTACTTCTTTTCCAAAAATACAAATACAGAGTGGATGTGTTTTCGCCGTAATGTATTCTGTCTGTGCGGTTCCACTGTAAATCATGCAAGATCATGCATAGCCTTCGTTTTTTCCTAATTAGAATTGTGTTTCATTTGTGTCAAAATTTCATGAGCAACAGACCGAAAGAAATGGTCCATAATTAATCAATCTTTTTGTACCGATTTCCCTTTAAGGGTGCATGAATCTGAAGCCAGTGTGAATTTAAAACATCTGTAGTTTTTACAGCACAACTCGTAAGTCCTTTAAACAGGATTAGTTCTGTCTCAGGAAGTGCTGAGAATGTTCAATCCTGTGGGAAATTGTAACAGTTATTACTAAATGTGTTATATTGCAGAATCCAACCGAGTTCCATTTAGGCAGTGGAATGAAATGTCCAGTAGACTTCCATTTCAGCAGCATAAAATATCAAATATTCAAATAGACTTCCATTTCAGCAGTTCACTGAAATTTCCAGAAGACTTTCATTAATACAGTTTATTGAAAAATCCAATAGATTTCAATTTAAGCTGAATATAGAAATATCCAATAGACTTCCACTTAAGAAGCATATAGAAATATCCAATAGACTTCCACTTAAGAAGCATATAGAAATATCCAATAGACTTCCACTTAAGAAGCATATAGAAATATCCTATAGACTTCCACTTAAGAAGCATATAGAAATATCCAATAGACTTCCATTTAAGCACTATATTGAAATATCCAATAGAATTTCATTTGTGTTTTATTGAAGAATTGAGTTCCATATATTCTAATACATCTCATATATATTTGAACTGTGTTGAAATGTGCAGTAGACCAATACACGGTTTATCACAATGATTCTACAGTACAGAAGGGGAAAATTCAAATTCTCAACAAGCAACAGGTAACAGGTGAGAGTATCATGACGGGGTGTAATGGAGGATCCACCGAAGATCCAGTCATTACAAGCACAGATGTTTCCTGGTTTCCCACGTTGTGAGAGAACTGTCAACCAGTTCAAAAAGAACATCATGATATTCTCACTGCACGACTTCAAAGCATTCAGGCTTTTCATTGTCTATCGTAAATAATGCGTCCAAAGATCCAGGGAATCTGGAGAAACCTCACTCTGTGTAGAGCAAGGCCAGAAAGCATTTTTGAATGTGCTTGACCTTCGAGCCATCCGCGTGAGAAACCGCTAGGCTTCAGTGATAAATACGGACACGTCGAGTCGGGAGCACTTGGGAAAACTGTTGTCACTAAACGGAGTCCGCCTCTGCATCCAGAAATGCAGCCTGAACTCTGTAACACAAGGAGAAAGCCATACATCAGATCAGTACAGAAATGCCGCTGGGTACTCGGGGCCTGGGCTCATTTCAGATGGGCTGAAGGACAGTAGAAACGTGTGCTGTGGGTCAGATGAGTCCATGTTTCAGCTTTCATTCAGACTGTTTAAAGGTGTAATAGCCAACATCTGTCACGGTGCAAGGGGTGCATTAGTGTTCACAGCATGGGTCACCTGCATATGTGTGGAGATACCACCGAGGCTGGGATTTCAGAGAGACATACAGTCATGAAATAAAGAACACTCCTAGAACCTGAGATCTGCACATTGTGGGCAGAGACATGCTGTTTTCTGGGCTTAATAACTCAGGATCAGAGTACAGAGTACAGACACGATACACATATCATATCAAACAACAAGACCTGAATTGTCTGCTCATAGTATGATGATCTTTCAGTGAGGGATCCAGCTTGGAAACCGAGGGATGAAACTGATACATACATGTTTTTTTATTTTATTTGGACCACTGTCACATATTTCGATACATTTATAAATGTCCATTTAATTTTTACAAATAACTTTTGCATTTCTGCCCAAAACCACTCTGGATAATCAATTTCCACCAGGATTTGGAAAGTGTGTTTAGTCCTCATAATCAAAAAAAGAGGAAGCGCAAGGATTTAAATAAAATGCTCATATTTGCTTTTTTTATATATTATAAATATAAATATTTCAATATATACATTTTTACATTTAAATTCCCTTAATTTTACACCTGAAATGAAGACAAATTTGAGGAGTCTAGGATCTACGATGTGTGACGGTCTTCTAGCAATACTTTTCTCATTTATTGGAGAATGAAAGTACATCAAACTAGGAAAACATCCCTCTTTGCTCTCTTTCTGATGGAAGATTGATGGTAGATCCAGCGGTTTGGAGCGTAACGGCTCAAAGCAGCATCACCAAAACGTTTTATCGTACTTGGAGGACCAACTAAACAAGAGGCACTGGAGGACCTCAGAAATCTTCCTGATTCATAGACAAAAAGTGAGTCTGAGGTGGAGCAGGAACATGTAGTGCTTTAAAAATTAGTAAAAGAATTTTAAAATCAATGCAATAACTAACAGGTGGCCAGTGTAACGATTTTCAAACGGGTGTAATGTGTGCTCTGTTTCTGCACAGGCACACACACACACACACACACACACACACACACACACACACACACACACACACACACTAGGGGGAAGTGAACATGTGCCGGGAGTGGTGAGCACCACTATCCACAGCGCCAGGGGAGCAGTTGGGGAGTTAAGTGCCTCGCTCAAGGGCACTTCAGTCATGTCCTACCAGATCAGGGAATCAAACCAGCAACCTTCTCGTCAAAAGGCTGGTTCCCTAAACACCACAGTCGTCCCCCCCGAAGCATGCATCACTTTTTCTGTGTTGCTGGAAAAAAAAACTGTTCAAGTGTTTGTGTTTTTCTTTCCCATCTAAGTTGATTATAACAAGACATTGCTCTTCCTCACCCTGGACACACCACAACAACATAGATGGTTGAGTGTTGCACTGCAGTCCAGATCTGCCTCGTCAAGGCAATTTATGTCGCTCCTCGAAGAGCAGACTCGAGACACGACGACCTCGGACTGTTGAGCAGCTGAAGTCTTGTATGTAAGGAAGAATGGGCGAAAATTCCACTTACTGAACTGCAGCAATTAACATCTTCAGTTCGCCAAGCATTAAACTGTGTAATTAACAGGAAAGGTGATGTAACAGAGTGGTAAACATGCCTCTGCTCCAGCTGGTGTTGCATCAAGTTCTAAAAGTGTTTATATTTCCGAAATCCAATTAAGTTTATCTGAGAAAACATTCAAAGTCATTTCTTTGAACATTTGACATTTAAATAATACCTGGGAATATACATTCTACATTCCTACTCTCACTGTCCACTTTATCAGCTCCTCTGACCACACAGGAGCACTTTGTGGTTCTGTAATTACAGACTGTACTTCATCTGTTTCTCTGCAGACTTTATTCTCCTCCTTTCACCCTGATCTTCAATGGTCAGGACCCCACAGGACCACCACAGAGCAGCTATGATGTGGGTGGTGGGTCATTCTCAGCACTGCAGTCACACTGACATGGAGGTGGTGTGTTAGTGGGTGTTGCCCTGGAGTGGATCAGATGCAGCAGAGCTGCTGGAGTTCTTAAACACTGTGTCCACTCACTGTCCACTCTATTAGACACTCCTAACTAGTTCCTCAGAATCAGAGACAGAAACTCATCTGTTTCTGCACAGTTTGTGTTGATCGTCCTCCAGTCCTTCGTCAGTGCTCACAGGACGCTGTAGGCTGGATGTTTCTGGACGGTGGACTGGTCTCAGTCCAGTACTGACACTGAGGGGTTTAAACACTCCAGCAGCACTGCTGCACCTGATCCACTCATACCAGCACCATGTCAGTGGGACTGCAGTGCTGAGAACGTGAGAAGGTCCTTAAGTTGATTAGAAGTTACCTTGGGTGACTTCGTGAGCTGGCAGGCACTTACAAACCTTGCTCTTGGATCTTGTTGATGGAGCACTCCTGTCTTGAATTTCCTCCATTTGTACACAATCCATCTGACTGTGCAAAGGTGTTTTGGGTTTTGCAACCTTTTCCAGCCTGATAAGCATCCACGACTCTTCTGTCAGCACTGTTTATATTGCTGTATTTCAGATTTCCATGTATGGATTCACATGAAACATTCCCGTTTTAATTGCATTATTAGGAATCCTGGTAGGATAATGATACGGTCATATTCAATTTGCTTCACCCTGCACTAATAAAGCGCTGCTTCTAATTCATTACTACAGTAAAACCACATGATTCACTCTTTATGCTACATTTCACTCTCTCACGTTCTCACTCTCTCACTCAGCCCTCTTTATTCTGGAGTAATAATATGGTGTGTGAAGCTTTACACTCTTTCTTGAGCATCAACCCCTTTAGCTACAGCAATTAGCCTCGTAAATACACACACACACACACACACACACACACACACGCACACACACACAGTCATGTTCTCACTTCTGATTTGCATTAAGCAGTTCTAAGTCTCAGTCTCTCTTTCTCTCTCTCTCTCTCTCTCTCTCTCTCTTTCTCTCTTTCTCTCTTTCTCTCTCTCTCCCTGAAAAGAATGATACAGAAAGAATGGATGGATGGTTTTGATGTGTTCTCACATACAGATACCCACACATCCTCCTTTACCCCTTCTGGTGTCGCACACACACAGATTAAGTTTAGATTATGTTTTGGTTTATATATATATATATATATATATATATATATATATAAATGCAACCTCATCATCACTCTCCCCATCACACGTGATACTATGAGGGTGAGGATGAGCACAGGCTTCCTCCGATATGACGTATGACATCACACATCACACACACTCTTTCCAAACTGCCGCCATTTGCAGCCAACACTCTCAGGAAAGCGGCAGCTCCCCCCAGCACTGATACAATGGCTATCAGACGCCTGTGGGGGAAGAGAGCACCATCGACCCATCCAGAGAGGAAGAATGGGCTCTTCCTCTGACTCCAGCCACAACTGGCAAGCAGCATGACCCAGGATTCAAACCTGTGATCCTCAGATCATTTCCACCAACTTTTACAACCTGAAAAGTTCATGAGCAGCAGGAACCAAATATTAGTAGGTTTTTCAGCCAAAACCGTGATGGAATCTGTGGGCGTGTCTAGTCGTACAGGAGCAAGGTGCAATGCCGACACCCATGGTGTCGTCTTTTGTGTCTTCTTTTTGCCAAAAGTTGATCCATGTTTGCTTTTTTGAGAAAAAACAAATATCTATACCAGCACAAACACTCGCAGGTCATCTATACGCACTACCATCTTCTCACTTCTGTTTACTGACCCTGTGTAAATGTGGGAGGGTTCTTGTAACCCTGAACAGAACCAGAGTTCTTTTGGTCGAAAAGCACTAATGGCTCAACCAGTGATGTGTTGTGTAGGCATCATCCTCCCCGCACTGGTGGCATGATTATGACAGGGGGCACTGTACTGTAGATAGTGGGGGGAATGGGAATGACTAAACTGGTGTTGACGGTGTTATTACAGCCATTCCTAGTGAGAAGAGGAACAGTAGCAGGTAGTCCACACTGATGTATTCCATACAAGACTGTGGCCTACCCACGAGTTCTAGACATCACTGACATCCATTAAGAACACACACACACACACACACACACACACACACACACACACACACACAGCTCCAGTGACTCCACTGTATAAGTGGGAATTCATTACAGTGGCTGACGAGCACAGCGTTAAAATGTTTACAGGCAGAGTGTGACAGTAGGGAGTGACACACACACACACACACACACACACACACACACACACACACACACACACACACACACACACACACACACACACACACACACAATGTTTCCGCAGCAGAGTGGAGATTTCTGTAATGCTAATGGGGGCCATTAGTGTAGCGACCAAGCCTCTAGCTCTCTCTCACTAACACCAGTGGATCAGCATCTGCTGGGATAATTACAGTACTGACAACAGCCCCCCAAAACCTCACACCCCAAACCCCACCACCCCCCTCTGACAAAAACAGCCTAAAACCGGTTCTTACAGTGGGACGGGTGAGTTTACAAAGAGAGAGCAAACAACCTCTCACACACACACAGAGAGAGAGAGAGAGAGAGAGAGAGAGAGAGAGAGAGAGAGAGAGAGAGTTATCTTACTTATACAAACAAAGCTCTCAGGGAAATCAAAGCATCTATTAAACAAAATTAGTCGTGGGAATTATGGAATAGTTTGGGCACAACCGAACCACAGGACTTTACCGTAGAAAACAGCGAAAATCTGGAAAAGACTTCCATTCCAACTACAATCTGATTAAACATAAATTACATTTACTAGAACGCTTCCTAAAATACAATCAAAATCTCCACCTCAAATCACTAAAATCTGAGAAATCTTCGGAAACAAGATGCTTAAAAGCAGTGCTGCTGACCTGCAGCGGTCAGTGCTCAAACTCTTCAACCTCATCCTGAGTTCAGGCTGTTTCTTGGAGGCAAGGACCGGCGAAAGCTTTCAACACCATCTCACACAACAGAACTTACTCTTTCCTTAACGAACACGATGTCCTGAGCAAGAGTCAAATCACAGACTCACAGAATTACTGACCATATCTACATTCTACACACCCTGATTAACAAACCCGTCCGTCAAATCTTCACCTGTTTCCTAAAACACACCACAGCACTGTCCAGCAAACCCGTCTAAACAACAACCATCTCATCAGTAACAGTAAGAACAGGGATCTAGAGCACTGAACCAAATTCAGTCTCAGGGGAAGCTAGAATGCCTTTGTTTAATATAAAGGGAGCAGAGGCTGGAACCCTGTCTCCTGACCCTCAGAGATCCACGGCAGAGACGGATGCTGACCAAGAACCGGCTCAGTGACCACAGCCTGGCTATAGAGACGGGCAGGTATAAACAGTCCGGGCTGCCCTGAGAGCAGCGAGTGTGCGGTCAGTGTGAGAGTGGGGAAGTTAACTGTTAAATGAGAGAGAGAGAGAGAGAGAGAGAGAGAGAGAGAGAGAGAGAGAGAGAGAGAGCGAAAGTGACAGAAGAAAAAGAAGAAGAAAGAGGGTATTGTAGACTGAATGAGTATGCATATGTAGTGTTGTTTTACCCGTGATGTTTCCATACAATGGAGGAAGTGGACTGGGAGGGACTGAGAGTGACTGGGAGGAAGTCTAACAGTCTTTTTGTTTCTCTCTTGATATTAATAAAAGTAGCATGGCGATTATGGGCCTTTTAAAACTATAATCTGATTAAAATCTTTACCCGTCCCGAACCACACCCCCTCCGTCCCAAAATCCCTGCCAGCTCATATAGATTCGGCTTCCTTGGGGAATGTCCTCGTCCAGCCAACAGTGGACATGAATCAAAGTGTTCGGACAGGAAGCTGAGGAAACTCCTCAAATGGACTCATTAGCAACTGCTTTCCCTAAATCTAACACTCTTTTTTAACACTCTGAGAAAATGATAGTGTGCCGTAACAGCGTTGAGAGTGCCAGAGCACTCCTGGCAGCCACTGCTGCACCAAGCAGCGAGACATTTCAGCAATAACACGCCGTCTTACGGTGTTATTCATAACCTGATAATATAAATGAAAACGCAGAATGAAGACAGCAGTGACATAGTCTGATAGACAGTCATCGTCCATCACATCACTCATACACTCAGTGCACTGCGCTAAAGATTTAATATTAAACATATTACACTCTTCTCTCACACACACACACACACACACACACACACACACACCTGTACACTGAAATTCATCCAACACAGGAAGCGGATGTTAACAAGCATGAAGTGCAGATGATATCAGTGTGTGGAACACAGAGGTGTGTGTTAGTCAGTGTGTATGTGTGTGTGTGTGTGTGTGTGTGTGTGTGTGGAGATAAAGCTGCTGTCCTCTGGCTGATAGATTAGTTTGTGTTTGTTATTTTAAGCCTGTGTTTGCTCCCCAGGCTGCCACAGAAATCTCCCCCACCGGCCCACTGACCATTAGCTAGGGATTACACCTCACTGCCCCCCGAGGCATTCCTCGATAGAGAGCGAGAGGGAAGGGATTTCAAATAAAGGACTAAAAGAACACATTTCTTTGCATTTTGATGGTTTTCAATATCTATTATTTATATACTTATATATATATTTATATTTCACACTGGATACAATCCACTGGGGATACTAAGAGTCGATGCTCCGAGTGGCCTGCACCTGCAGATGTTTGTATATATGACAAAGTTTCACATACATTCAGTTTCTATTTTTATAACTTTACATAATTTTATTATAAAGATCATTAAAGTGTTCACTATTGCCGACCAATATTGACACGTTTTCAATTAAAATAGCCAACTTTAATTGTACACTTTGTCATCGGACACTTATTTTATCATAGAATTAACCTTTTCATACTTCATTAACGCAACATATTTCACACATTATCAGGGTATGTGAACCTGCAGTAATGTATTGTATGTTACTGTATAACAGTGGAATGTTATCATATGACAGCGGAATGTTATCGTATGACAGTGGAATGTTACCATATGACAGGGAATGTTATCGTAGTGACAGTGGAAATGTTATTGTATGACAGTGGAATGTTATTGTATGACAGTGGAATATACCATGACAGTGGAAATGTTATTGTATGACAGTGGAATATTATTGTGTGGGGACAGGAAATGTTATTGTATGACAGTGGAATGTTATCGTATGACAGTGGAATGTTATTGTGTGACAGTGGAATGTTATTGTGTGACAGTGGAATGTTATTGTATGACAGTGGAATGTTATTGTATGACAGTGGAATGTTATTGTGTGACAGTGGAATGTTATTGTGTGATGCTGGAATGTTACCAGGCGACAGTGGAAAAATGTTATTGAAGGACAGTGGAATGTTATTGTATGACAGTGGAATGTTACCATATGACAGTGGAATGTTATTGTATGACAGTGAAATATTATTGTGTGACAGTGGAATGTTATCATATGACAGGAATGTTATTGTGCAGGAATATTATTGTGTGACACAGTGGGAATGTTACTGTAGAACTGTTATATTACTGTATGAATTGTTATATTACTGCTGGCAGTAATGTTATTGTATGACAGTGGAATGTTATTGTGTGACAGTGGAATGTTATTGTGTGACAGTGGAATGTTACCATATGACAGTGGAATGTTATTGTATGACAGTGGAATGTTATTGTATGACAGTGGAATGTTACCATATGACAGTGGAATGTTATTGTATGACAGTGAAATATTATTGTGTGACAGTGGAATGTTATCATATGACAGTGGAATGTTATTGTATGACAGTGGAATATTATAGTATGACAGTGTTGTGTTACTGTATGACAGTGTTGTGTTACTGTATGACAGTGTTGTGTTACTGTATGACAGTACTAAATTACTTTATGAACGTGGTGCATTTGTGTAAGTTAGAGATACATGACTGTATGTTCCTTCATGACACTGGTAGATTATGCTACACCGCTCTACTGTAGGTCAGTGAAGTATACATTGCCTAATACTATGTATGTACAATCGTAGTGCATGAAGCATATAGTCACTTTGTAATCTTTCGGTGTTGCACAGCAAAAAGCCGGCAATATTATCTGCATCCGAGTCAAAGAAAAGGTTCAACGCTGAACACTAGCTGTGAATTTCAGAGTGGGAAAATAAATTCCCCTTTAACAAATTACATTTCCCCACGCAGTCAGATCATCCCACCATGTATATTTACAAGCTGATTGGTAATTAATTTAACACTGCTTTACACCAGCGCGGCAGCAGAACAGCCCGCAGTGTGGATGTGTTGCTGTTTGTTGTTGTAATAGATTTGTTAAATCATGTATTATCTGTCACTTCTCATAAAGAGCACGCTCTCCCCGAACACTTGCTCTTATTCCCCACCTCACTGTTCACGATTCCTCCTGGGCTTCCTGTATAGGAGTGTGATCGCGAGTGCGCTTCAGCCGTATGTTGGCGTTTTCACTATATTTGCTCTTTTGTATTTCCCTCGCTGCCTCGGCGGTTAGGTGAGAATTTGACAGAGAAAACAACAAATTAAGAGAAAGAAAGCAGAGCTCGGCCTCTGGAGCGAGTGCGATGAATTAATACTGCAGGAGCTCTCGGGGAAGCCTGTAGTTTGAAAGTCACATCGTGGTTTTTGATCAATCTACCCACCAGTTAGAACATTTACATAAAAGCGTTCACTGAGAGTGCGGGAGAGAGAGAGAGAGAGAGAGAGAGAGAGAGAGTAAGACGTGATGATGAAAGGAACGATCTTGACAAATAAAACCTACCAACAGAGCGCTGGAAAAAAGGGCTAATTAATTAATAAGTGTTTTGTTTCAGTCTGAAAGTTTGGCAGACAGCGGGGACAGCACTGATTTCTCTCAGCCGTTCACAGCAGTTTCAAACCCAGTTTGAAATTTTCTCTATTAATATTCATGTTGTTCCTGCATAAATTACAGCACGAGAGAGAAGTAAAGATACACTGTTTGGACAAAAGTATTGGGACACCTGCTCATTCACTGCTCCTTCTAATATCAAAGGTACTAAAAAGAGTTCCTTCAGCTTCCGTTGGAGTAACACGTGGAAATGCTTTGATGTAAACCATTCAGTCTCACGTCTTTCGCAGCCTCTAAAAGGTTTTCTTAACAGATCTTCACAGCAACTCTGATCAGCTTCCCTGTCCTTGCTGAAGAAAAGCACTCCCACGGCACGATGCTGCCACCACCATGCTTCACAGTAGGGATGCTTTGTTCAGGTTCAGGTTTTCCACCACACAGCGTTTTGCGTTTAGGCCACAATTTTCAACTTTAGTCTCATTTGACCAGAGCAACTTCTTCCACACGTCTGCTGTGATCCCTACATGACTACATGGCTGACTGCAAACAGAACTTCTCATGGTTTACTTTCAAAAATGGCTTTCTTCTTGTCACTTTCATAAAGGCCAGATTTGTTGAGTAAACAACTAATAGTAGTATTGTGAATCTATGGATCTCTGCAGCTCCTCTAGAGTGACCATGGGCTTCTTGGCTGCTTCTCTAATTAGGGCTTGCCTGGGATGTAAGTTTAGGTGGACGGCCATGTGTTGGTAGGTTTGCAGTTGTGCAATACTCCTTCCATTTCTACTTCCTACCATTTTTTGGAGCTGTAAGAATTTGATTGCATTCAGTTACAAAATCATTAGTTAGTGAGGTCAGCTTGTTGGTTGTTCACCACTGAATTCCCAACTCCCCAAACTATCCAACTATCATCCCAGAGAACACATTCCAGATGCCCACTGACCCAGACCTCAACACGTTACATTCCCCTAGCCACCGTCTGGCATCAGGGATGGCACCAGCCTGAACATGTTCATCGGCTCCGGAGAGTCATATTCTATTGGCAGTACTTTTCTACAAAGACTAGAGCTGTATGTGTGTGCATTTGCACATTTGTGGCAGCAATGGGTGCAACTTTCTGTTAAAGTATCTGAATGCATTCATTAGAAGGGTATGGCCACACTTATCCTGTCTAACCCTCTGGACTGGTCAACTGGCCTGTCATAGTGTGGTCATACTGGCAAAAAAGTCGTGTCATGCTGGTCAAACTGGTCAATCATCTTGGTCAAGCAGATCAAATAGTGTGGTTAGACTGATCTTGCTTGCCATGCTGGTTGACTAGTGTGGTCATGCTGGTCATACTGGTCAACTAGGTTCATGTTTATCTGCTCCAGAGTGTTCTATTCTATTGGCAGTACTTTTCTACAGGGACTAGATAAGCTGTGTAAGCAATGGGTCCTACTTTCTAGTAAAGTAGCTGAATGCATTCAGGGGGGAGGGGGTGTCCACAAATATTTGGACATGTATTGTACCTAAGGGAGTTGTTCCTTGCCACTGTCACACGCTGGCTTGCTCAATTTCTCAAAATGTGCTATATAAATAAACTTGTTTGATTGATTGATTGATTGGTTGATTGATTGATTGATTGACTGATTGATTGACTGATTGATTGACTGATTGGTTGATTGGTTGGTTGCCCCTGAGTGGGAAAGAAATCACCAGTATAATAAGGGAAAAAGCTCTGGTCAGGTTTGCCCACTGGAGGACACTCTATAATCTACACTGCCCTCTCTGAGGGAGAACGTGGGTGAAGGATTTTTCAAAATTGGATTTGTGAGACTCTCAGAGCTTGGGTTGCGTTGTAGTGTGTGCAAGTGTGTGTGTGTGAAAGGTAAAAGGATGTGGGGGGTGTGCTGTGAGAGCTCTCCAACACTTGAAATAAAGGCAAAGTGCCGCTTTCCCTCTGGAGCAGGTCAATAGCTGCTGGATTGATTTCAGTGTGGTTCCCTCCACATTACACTGCAGTTATATTCAGTTAAATCAGCGGTTTCTGGATGTTAAATGCAGCTTCCATTGTGCTTAGTCTCCCTGCTAAAGTGCCACCTTGCTGGGAGTGTGACGACTAGCCATCCACCACGCAGGGAGTGGGAAGGGTAGCTACTGCAAACCACCAAGCAGACAATGTATGGCAGTCAGACATGGTTTTATTTATCTGACTGTTTCCACATTGAAAAAAAAATAATAATAATAATAAAACACATTGTACGGCCTAAAGTTTTGGGACACCTGCTCATGGGAGAGAGTTACTTTCGCAACTCCCCAGCTGATCCCTCCCCAGCATACTGGATGGATGAGAGAACACAGTTCCACTGCTCCACAGCTCAATGCTGAGGTCTTTATACCCCTCTAGCCCGTGCCAGGCATTAGCTCGGTGCCCATAGATTCATGTTTATCTTCTCCAGAGTGAACTATTCTATTGGCAGTACTTCTCTACAGTGACTAGACCAGCTATGTGTGCATTTGCACATCTGAATCAGCAACGTGTGTCATAGTAATGGGCCAGTATGGCTATACCAGTTGGTCAGGTGGGTCAACAGATATAAAAAACAACAACAGCCAATTATATTGAAGAGAGGATAAGTTCTGTCCAGTCCCAATAGTGGACCCCCCCAAGGATCAGTTCTTGGTCCACTTCTATTCTCGATGGACATACTGGGATCAATAATCAGCTCATCATCAATGAGGATTCCTAGGTCATGGTAATGGACCAGTGTAGTTATACCAGTTGGTTAGACTGGTCATGTTAGCCATTCTTTTTGACCACTTTGGTCATAATGGTCAAAGAGCAAGATCAAACTGGTTAAATTGGTCAAGTAGCTATTCAACCAGCATCAACAATTGGGGTCATGCTTGTTAAACTGGCCAATAAGCTTGGTCAAGCAAGTTAAAGGTGTGGTCAAACTGATCAGGCTGGTCATGCTGGTCAACTAGGTTCATGTCTGTTTATCTGTTCCAGAGTGCATTCATTAGAAGGCGTGTCCACAGACATTTGGACATGGACATTTTGGAGTTTTGTTGTAAATCGGGAGTTGTGGAAACCCTGCTTGGAGAGGCAGCTACTTCACTGACCATTTTTTCAGTGGCTTTTCCTTCAGAAGTGTATTTTGGATTATTGATTGGACGTCTCAGCAGGACGGTGCTGCTTGCTGTGATTAGCAGGATCACACTGACATCACTGTAAAATGTTGAGTGAGCAAAGGAACACAAAGGAACACACAAAACCACAAGGTACTGAGACCCCCCAACGTGCACACACACACACACACACACACACACAATGAAAAAGTCAAACACAAACACAAAGAATCTTGTGCAGATTAAACCTTCAAACGTCTAAAGAAGAAAGTGTTGAAACTGCAGAGTTTCAGCTCCAGGCGAAATAAACAGAACTAACAGCAAAAGAGCGTCTCTTTATATTACGTATAAAAAGCTTTCCTTATAAACACTCGGTGTATATCACAATACATACATTGAGTAATTAACAGTTTGTCACCTACATATTAATATAACACTGTAAATGTAGTTATTGTGATATACACTGAGGAGGAGGAGCTACAGTCTCTCATTAGGGTGAATATTAATAACACTGTAAATGTAGGTATTGTGATATACACTTGTTGTGATAGTAATAACACTATAAATCTAGGTATTCTCTCTCATTACTTTGTAACTTCAGTGTCTTTGAACAGTAAAGTTGTACACACTCCTACTGCTCTGGTCTGTTATTAAACCTTATTAAAGTGCTGCTGGCTAAACAGGATTACTGAGGTGGTCTCCAGACTTATAGGAGAACATTAATCACTCAGCCTCCGGTCTAAACTCAGACCACACCAAACACTGTCAGATACATTCTTCAACCACTGCACTGCATATCAGCACCCCTAAGATCTAAGAGTCAATCCCACGTACACGAGACAAGTCTTATAAGATATCCGTACAGATCCATACAGTTGCAGGGAAAGTTTAAAAGTTACTTGAATTCCTGCATTGATTGCCAGTAAATTGTGATCTGAGCTGTGGTCATTATCTGTCATGTTTATAATCCAATTAAATAAACTAATAACACCATTATACAGCTGTACTGTAAATGTCACTGAGAAAACAGAGTGTAGGCTAGAAAAAGTAAGTGATCTTTTCTCTCAATATCTCTCCCAAAAGAAAACAAATATTGTTGAATAAATAAATAAACAAATAAAACCAAAACAGATTTGCCATCTTATTTGGTAGACCCGCTTCCATCTCCCAAACCAAGCTTCTCCAAGCTTTTGCGGAAGCTTTTGTGTAGCCACAACACTGCACCTACCTAGTTTACCATAGCAACTGCCAAGCTACACCTAAGCAACACCCTGGATACAATTGCAGACCAGTTACCAATAAGAATAATTATACTTTAGTTAACTCTACTATACTAAACTACAACACTACAATTACTATACTATTATTATATTATACAATAGCATTACTATTACTATACTATCATATTACACTATACTACAACATTACTATGAATATAACTACACTGTTATTATACTATACTACATTACTATTATTATACTATACCTAACTATACTCCAACACTACTATTACGATTACTATACGATTATTATACTATACCATACTACAACATACTACTTACTAATTACAATAGTACAATAATAGCAAATATTTACATTTACTAGCCGCAGGGTCCCCAGCTCTGATACAGTGGCAACAGACGCCTGTGCCGACCAGCATCACTTTGAGTGTGATGTGGGGAGAGAGCACCATCTACCCACCCACAGAGGAAGAGCAGGTCCATCGCTCTGACTCTGGCTGCCAGTGGCAAGCAGCATGATCTGGGAATTAAACCCTGTGATCCTCAGATCATAGTGGTAGCACTTTAGACCGCTGAGCCACTCAGAGCCATCTAACAGGTTAAACAGATGTGGAGTGTGGAGTCACTAATGTGGGAAGAGTGGCCATTGCAAGGATCCCAATGAGGACAGCATCAGAGGGCAGTGGGGTAGTGGGGAGGGCAGATAGCAAGGAAACGAAAGGAAAAAGCAAAGGGGTAGGACGGTTTATGCACATATTAAACCCTCACAAGTAGGTAAGAGCACCCAGCGAATGGTTCCACTTATCTTTGTTTAACTTCTTTTTGTCTTATTTCTGGATTTCCGTGAAGCTGCTTTGTGATCTCAGGTTGAAAATAGTGCCCAACAGATCAATTTGACTTGACTTGTCAAGACTTGATTTTAGAAGACGCATGGGAGGACATGTCCACAAACTTTTGGCCATCTGCTGTACTTGTGATTGATGCCGTGTTGACCTTCTAACTTTTCCCACAGATCAACAGATACGTGTTTGTTGGAGGAAATGAAAATGGACGGAGAGTGAGAGAGGCAGATAGAGAGATCTCCAGACATCGTTCTGTCGTTCTGTCAGTGATGAACAAAAGATGCAATTACTGCTCCCTGATGTTAATGAAATGTACAAATTATACAATATAACCTCCAATTACTATCAGCGCCTGTACTAATCTATCATTAGCCTTAATTGTCTGTGTGTGTGACCTCCCCAGGGCTTCATTAGAAGACGCTGGAGGTTACGGAGTGGAGGGAGGGTGGTGCATGCAGGCTGTAGATCATGGCTGTTTGTGTTTGTGTGTTTTATTAGCTGGGTTTCGATTGAGATGTGATGGGTCTCTTCATAATGAAGCCCTGCTTTATCACCGTCAGGAGGACGGAAGCTGAGATTGGACTAATTGTGTCCATGAGCAGGGTGTTACTGTAGGGACAGTGTGAGTTTAATTTGTGTAGAATATCCTGGCCAGCTCAAACCAGTTAAACTTGTTAAACTTGTTTGGTTCATCTGGACATTGTTGTTCAGTTGTTAATAACATTGTTGAAGTACACTATAACAATAATAAGTAAGGTGTTGCAAGGCAGTTGCTATGACATCCCAAGCAGTTGCTATGGTGTTGCTAATTGGTTGCTTGGTGGTTACTATGGTGTCACTAGTTTGTTGCTATGACATTCCAAGTGGTTACTATGGTGTTGCTAATTGGTTGCTTGGTGGTTACTATGGTGTCATGAGGTTGTTGCTAGGTATCCCAAGTGGTTGTTATGATATCCAATGTGGTTGCTAACGTGTGGCTGAGCTTTTGCTATGGTATTGCTAATTGGTTGCTGGTTGGCTACTATGGTGTCAGTAGGTTGCTATGATATCCAAAGTAGTAGTTTTGGTATCCAAGATGGTTGCTAAGGTGTTAGTTGATTGCTAAAGTGTTGCTAACCAGTTGCTATTGTATTCCAGGGTGTAACTAAGGTGATGCTAATTGGTTTCTTGGTGGTTACTATGTTGCCGTAGTAGTTGCTATGGTGGCTGTGTTGTTAAGCTTTTTTATAGAACAGTATAGTATTTTCTGTAGTGTAGTTTTCCTATAGTGGTTGCTAGTTGGTTGCTATGGTATCCTAGGTGGTTGCTAAGGTGTTAGACAGTTCCAAATCAGTTGTGAGGCAGTTGCTGTGGTATCCCTAAGTAGTTACTTAGGTGCTAGGTGGTTATTCTAGGTGGTTATATGATGACACTAGTTGACCAGTTTGGCTAGTGTGATGATGCTTGGTCAACCAGTATGACCAGCATGAACAGCATTGACAATTCTACTTGAAAACGCTGACCAGAATGACTACACTGGCCAAGGTGATTGCCCAGTATGACCAGGGTAACCAGCAAGACCATGGTGGTCCACTACTATGACCTTGTGTGTTGAGCAAAGAGACCAATTTACCCCAGACTGACTGAATCTGGCCTCACTGATGAATCGTGATTTGATTCCTCACTGAACCGCAGCTCTGAGGTGGGTTCTGTTTATTGTAACATTTAGCAGGTGAGTCACGGCTGGACCCTCAGTGGTACTTCAGTTAGATAAGTTAAACACTCAACGGTGGTCTACAGCAGCAGGACGGGGGATGATAATTGGAATGGATTTAGATTGTAATCATGATGGTTATTGATTCGAGCTCACATTCTAAACATCGTCATAATTCACACAAAATCCCACATGTAGCGTCTTCTGAGGGTGCTCCGGTTCTCTGAGGGGTGTTTCTGGTGTGTGAGGTTATAACTAGAGGAATTACAGGAAGTGTGTTATTAGAGCTCTGAGTATTATTCCCACTCAACTGGGAGAGTATTAGTGTTATGCAACACACTGGTGTGTGTGTGTGTGTGTGTCTGTGTGTGTGCGAGTGTGTGTGAGAAGGTAGTTTATACATTTCTGTCACAGTGTGGACGTAAACAACACATGACATGCACATGTAAACAAAACATGACATGTGACTCTATAAATAAACACCCCCCCCAGGCTCAGTGCTTTACATATACACACACACAAACACACACGCACACACACACACACACACACACACACACACACACACACACAAGCGCACACAGTGGAGTGTTCACTGAATTGATCTGAGCTGCTATAATAAATAGAGATAACAGAGCTCTTTAAATGTTTATTCAGCTCCTGTAACGGGGTTAGAACATCTGGATCAGGACTGAGGGTCCACTCTGTGAGTCAAACCATCTATTTTTTCCACAAACTGTCCAATACTGTCCATCCACAAAATGTACAGCAGTGCCAATGTGGGGCATTACCTCAGAAGAGGGACTGGGAACGTCCACACCTGTGTAAGCTATGAGTGAGGTTAAACACTGGCCCAATCCATGCCACACCAGTATGGAATCGATATCCCGTCCTGTGTGCAGAGGAGCATTATCCTGCTGAAAAATGCCAGTTGAAGACCAGCCATAAGAGGCACCATGTGACTTCAAGATGTCCTGCCTATGTCGCTGAGCTATGGGTGACAGAGTCGTATGTGACACCAGCAGTTGAAGCAGTGTGTCACTCCACAAACAGGACTGAAGCATTCACTTTGAGGCCTCCATACTCAAACCCTAACCATCATCAGATCCCAAACAGAACCTGGATTCATTGTGAAAGACGACACCTCACAGTCCATGGCAGTCCAGGTTTCTTGATCACGACAGCACTGCAAACGAAAGTAATGGTGGCTTGGACAGAATGGCGTTGATGGCCCATTGCTTTGGAACAACTATCCTGCTTCTCTCAGTCCAAAGGTCTGCCCCTTCTCCAATCTGAACTGGTTACACTACCCAAAAGTAGCCTCTGAGAGCCTTTTTATGGGGCAGGATCCAGTGTCTACCTGAGACAGGACTGCACGCAGATCTGTATACAGGTAGTGCAGGTGTTTTGGAAATGAAGGGATGGACTCAGTCTGGCTCTGAGCTGATATTCGATTTCTCTTAAATGTGTTTTTTTTATTAAAACATATATATTACATTTATTCTGACCTTTGGAGTTATGCTACTTTCTGTGTGTGTGTGTGTGTGTGTGTGTGTGTGTGTGTGTGTGTGTGTGTGTGTGTGTGTGTGTGTGTGTGTTGGTACTCAGCCAAAGCAAATTAAACACAGATCTGTTTTGTAGGTGAGACGCGTGAGCTGGTGAGCGTGTGTGTGTGTGTGTGTGTGTGTGTGTGTGTGTTCTGTAGGCCTACTCTCTACTCTCGTTAGCCTGTGAGGTTGTAGATCTGTTGCTGTTTCTGCTGGGACACACACACACACACACACACACACACACACACACACACACTCTGTTTCTGGGGGGTGTAGTTGTACAGGAACATGCAGAGCTGCTGTACTATTGAGTCGGAGTTCAGTAATAATTGATGATTTTCTCTCAGTCTGCTTGGATAAATTAATTGCTCACTAAATGGCTAAGCGCTCCAGAGCGGAAGTGTGTGCTGATTCTCGATTCTGCGGAGGAACGGAGCGCTGCAGAGGAATCAGAGAGAGAATCTTAATTAAATACTTCTTTTCATTCTCCTCTCTCTGATCAGGCTGGCCCACTTACTTCACAGCCTCTCTTCTCATCCTGACAGTGCTTTCACACCTACACTATACACATGACGACACGGTAATGGGTGCTGGAATGATTGGATCAGACGCAGCAGTGCTGCCGGAGTGTTTAAACCTCCCAGTGTCGCTGCTGGACCGAGAACAGTCCACCAACCGGAAACATCCAGCCAACAGAGGACGACAACACAAACAGAAACAGAGCTGATCAGCAAAAATGCAACAGCAGCAGTTTGATAATGTGACTGGGGTTAAGGTTAGGAAATCACAGTCTACTGAACGGTGATGGAGTGTGTTTCACCATCAGTTACACCATCAATTCTAACACGGAATCACCCCAGACATACTGGACGGAGCTCCATCACTCCTCAGAGTTTCACTGCTCCACAGCTCAGTGCTGGCCAAAGTGAACATCACTTCTAATTAAAGTTACATTTGTTACAAAGCTCTCTCTCTCTCTCTCTCTCTCTCTCTCGCTCTCTCTCTCTCACACACACACACACACACACACACACACACACACACACACACTCACACACACACACACACACACACACACACACAGCCCTGAAACTGACTGCTCATGTCTAAGGTAATGGACAAGCGAGGTTAACTACTTTAACCACTAGAGAGAGAGAGAGAGAGAGAGAGAGAGAGAGAGAGAGAGAGAGAGAGAGAGAGAGAGATCAAATCATCTATTAAACAAAAATTAATCATGGGAATAGTTTGGGCACAGCCAAAGCCACAGGGACTTTCAGTAGAAATCAGACCTCAATTCAAACTACAATCTGATTAAACATAAATTACATTTACTAGAATGCTTCATAAAATACAACAGAGAGAGAGAGAGAGAGACAGAGGGAGAGAGGGAGAGAGAGAGAGAGAGAGAGAGAGAGAGGGAGAGAGAGAGGGAGAGAAGAGAGAGGGAGAGAGAGAGAGAGAGAGAGAGAGAGAGAGAGAGAGAGAGGGAGAGATCACCATTATGGTGTGTCTGTAATGACTTTTTAACTTACAAAAAATACCCCCACATTTATTATTACTGCAGATGAGTCTGAGATGGGACTTAAATAAATCTCAGAACAATTACAGATCGGCCGTTCCACTGTCCAGAAGATAATTTACAAGAGGAGAACATTAAACAACTGCCAGAGTGGCCAGGTCAGGCCATCCTAGCAAGTTCAGCCCAAGAGCAGAACCACAAGAAGGGTGTAAAGAAGTCTCCGACAATATTAAAAACGTCCACAGAACCTACAGGTAGCTCTCGTCTGATTTTAAAGTTCAGCATAAATCATCAGAAAGAGTTGAATCCAGAGTTGTGCAAACCAGACACCGCGTTTCAGCACAAGAACATGGTTGTGGGATGAGTGGCATTGAGCTGCCCACCACTCTGGGCATGTGTGCTCACTACCCACAAGTGTGTTAATTTAATATGTGGAGTGTTTCAGTGGGTGGTCAAATGTGGGGGACCTTTCCATTCTGATGGACCTTTCCATGCTGCTCCATTTCAACAATCAAGAGCAAACCAAACTAATGTCTGAGATTTAAAAAAGACAGATAGAGGTAGAGAGTTCTTTTGTTGTGCTCATTGAATCGTTTCCTAAAGAATCATTATTATTAGAAACCTTTAGCTGAACCGAATCATTTGCTAATGAAGCCCAGCTGAACTGAATCACTCAACTGAGAGCTGCGGGTGGTGAGGTCACCGATACAGACTGTGTTCTAACAGCTGGATGTTCTGGAGAAGCTTCTGACTGAGGCAAACTCAGATCCCTGCTCTGACGAGGCCACATCACACACTGCGTCTGATATACGGGCATGTAGGTTTGAGTTCGAGTGTGTTTGTGTGTGTGTGTAGGTGTGTGTGTGTAGGTGTGTGTGATCAGGAAAATCTCCTGCTTTTTTTTGAAGGTGTGTGAGATCTAAGGCTGCTCTCCATCAAACACAACGCTTTGATTAGGCTTGGCTTTACAGGTGACGTTCCTCAACTGACATGTTGTCAGTAAGGAGATACTCAGGTACCTTAATGAAGCGCCATCTTTCAGAAGGAAACACACACACACACACACACAACGTTCTACCTGCATCCAGTATCCAGTAAAGCATTAAAGGACGGCTGCTGATGTCGTCTAAACTGTGCAAATGTTCAGCACTAATCAGGGAAATTTGGTGGGTTCTTATTTTTATACCTCAGAATGAAGGAAGGTGTCATTTTCAGTTTGCAGTAAATGAGATCCCACATATAACACCCCATTCCACTGATCCCACCCAGTAGCCCACGTCTCTCAGAACCTGAACAAACGTGATCAAAACAAAGAGAGACAACAGTCAGGCACAGTCTGCATTCCATACCACACACTCGCACCCTAATGAGTGTGTAAAAAAAAGTGCACCGCTGTTCAATTGTTTTCTCTATTAAACAATCAACCATAACATTACGACCACCTCCTTGTTTCTACGTTCAGTGTCAGAGGTCAATGTTCTCACTCAATTCTGCAGATGGTGTGGTAGGGGTGGAGTGTTGATAGAGCATCCAATAGCATCCCACACATTTTCAATCAGGGACAGGTCTGGAGACGAGAGCGTCCACGTCGTAGTATCTGTGTCGTCAAGGCGAGATCTTGAGAGGGCAGCAGTGTGTGGACGAGCGTCATCCTGTTGGAACAGAGCACTGGTTGCAGGACCTCATTAACACAACGTTGGACAGTCAAAGTCCTGAAGTGAAGTTTCTCCACATATGGATTCGTTGATCTTCTCCACCAAGGCACCAAGAAGTGCATGCATTGCTGACAGTTGATTCCTTCTGGGTACAACTATAATATTTGATGATGAGTGTAGATTAAAATCATCATTTACTTCATTTACTGCATCGCCTTTATTGGTCTACTTTACTGAAATATGTAAGTGCTGCAGAGAATCTAGAGAACAGTTACGTTATTAAAAAAAGATCCAGTTGAAAAGAGTGATTCATTCACGAGTCAAATATCACAAAACACCGTCTTTGGAGCCAGAAGCTGAAAATGACTTAATGTTGCTAAAATTACAGTTTGAGAAGAAACAAAAACAGCAGCAGTGTTTGGATCTCGAAGATAAACTCAACAGATGGCAGAAATCGCGGGAGGATAGTCTGCCTGCCTTCAAGCAGGGAAACATGTTGCTGTACTGTATATTTAGACCTGTTTGGCACACAGATTAAGAACAGGCTGCATTTAGTGGAATATCTGAAACTACAGCGTTTAAAGGGGCTGTTGGCTTATTTAAACTGTTGATGCTGGTAGCTACAGGCTCCAGTGTGGATTTGATGAACGAACACTGAGCGGTGAGGGTCCTTCAGAGGCTTCCATGCTTTAGTGATTCATCTGTTGGATGAATGATCATCAAATGATGGCTTCACCATCCTGAGACACGCTGACCAAGAACATACACCGATCCGTCATAACACCAACACCACCACCAATATTACCTAGTATTGTGAACGGCGTCCTGCAAGCACTGATGAAGGACGCGATGATGTCCAACACAAACTGCAGAAACAGACTTTACATCTACAAGGTGGACAGCGGCGTGGACAGTGAATGGACACTCACTGTCACACACTCACTGTCCACTCCATTGGACACTCCTACCTAGTTGCTCCACCATGTTTCATACATTCACACATTCAAGGAGGTCTAAATACGGAGCACAAAACGTGAGGCGTCAGCTGCCTGGAAAATCACGGAGAAGTGAAACCGGAATCAGAGCAGCCCTGAGTTCGGTGAAGAACAAGAGGTCTGCAATTTTCTCGGGGGAGGAGGAGATCCAACACAGGGCCGAGCTGGATGTAGACAATCGCAGAGAAGCTCTTAAGAGAGAGAGAGGGAATCACCCCAGAACCCTGTGTTCATTTAATCCCACCGGAACAGGGTGGTACGACTCGGATCATCTGAACCTTCAGCAGGTTAAGAAGGTTTGAGGAGGTTCTGAGTGTTTTGTGAGCTCCACTATTGAAGAAATTCCATTTAATGTGCGCTTGAACACATGTAACTATAGTGACGGCACTTTACTTTCCGAGCCATCTGGATGTAAATGGCACGGTGGGTGGGTGGGTGCACAGACGGATGGGGAGAGAGAGAAAGAGATGGGAGATAAAAATGGGGACGAGAAGTGACTATTTCTCTGATGATGTTTTGACAATCTGTAAAAAAAAAAAGTCCTCCTGAGGGCTGTAGTTAAGAGTGTTCAGATTTCAAAGGTGATTTGATCCTCCGTGGGCGCCGACACGCTGTCAGATCACCAGGGGAAATTACTGCAATTCAAAAGGAATAGAAGCGCCATCAGACGTCCCGAGGGGCTCCAGGGACCTTCAGCAAAGTCATACACATACACATACACACACACACACACACACACACACACACACTCATGCTCACTCACCTGTCACGGCCGGAGAGCAGCAGATGAGCAGGAGCGTCGGGAATGACTGACATCTCAAACAAAAGAGTTTACAAAGAAGTTTTCATTTCACTCAATTCAGCAAATATGAGCTTCCTCCTCTGAAAGCTCCTCACTGCAGCTGCTCGGGGTTTCCTCACCGTTACTTCATAAAACCTCAGACCTGTAGCTGTTCTCCTTATGAGAACCTTTACCCAGCCTCCTTACTGTAGATAACCAGCTAAGTGATGTCCAGAGTCTGAAGTTTGCTTCAGCAGCTTTACACTCTCAAGGACCACCATGAAGCCGGTGGTGACGCCTGATAGTAATAGTGGTGTGGGTTGCTCTGGAATGAGTGGATCAGACACAGAAGGGCTGCTAGTGTTTTTAAACCCCTCAGTGTCACTGCTGGACTGAGAACAGTCCACCAACCAGAAATATCCAGCTTACAGCATCCTATGGCCAGCGTCCTGTGAGCACTGATGAAGGACTCGAGGATGACCAACACAAGGTGGAGCAACTAGGTAGGAGTGTCTCTAGAGTGGACAATGAGTGGACACAGGATTTAAATACTCCAGCAGCACTGCTGTGTCTGATCCACTTCTACCAGAGCAGCACACACTAACACACCACCACCGTGTCAGTGTGACTGCAGTGCTGAGAAAGACCACCACCCACATAATAGCTGCTCTGTGGTGGTCCTGTGGGATTCTGCCCAATGAAGATCACTGTAAAAGTCTGCTCACACTCACAGACTATCTAGAACTTCTAGAACAGCTTGAGTGCTCTTTATATTGCTCACAATATCACTCACGCTCCACAACCTATCTAGAACACGAACCTCCAGAAGGAACAGAGCCATGTTTTTTTGTGCTCACACATCTAGCACTACTAACACTCACAGCCGATCTAGAACCTCAAGAAGAACTAGACTGGTCTTTATATTGCTGACACCATCACTAACTCTCAGAGGCTATCTAGAACCTCCAGAAGGCCAAGCACGGTGTCTATTTTGCTCACACAACCACTCTAGCTCACAGCTTATCTAGAACCTCCAGAAGGACTAGACTGATGTCTACGCTGTACACACTACCACTCAAACTCACTCTCTGTCAGAATCACAATGTGATTGGTTGTGTTGGTGACTAATGTGTCAGTTTCCAGTTCTACCAGTGAAGTCCCAACGAATAGGAGAGCTGGATTTGCTAAATCTGCTCAGATACCACTGAGGAAACAGTCCTGATTGGACGGTTTTCTGTGTACGAATGTAACAGAGCTGGAGTTTATACTTCCAGTCCTCAGACTCTCAGAGTTCCTCCCTGATTCGAGTTTATCTGAACTGCTGTGAAACACAATAAAGTGAGGACAGTCGTGGGTGTGATGAGAACTGAAGGCAGGCGGAGAGTCGAGGGTTGTTTTCATTACAGCAGACACCCCGAATCACGTCCTCCGTGTATTCCACTAATAAACTGATTAAACTGATTAAACTCCGCTGCCCAGCTGTCTCCAGCAGCTCGTAAACACCCGCACCATAATCGCACACGCTGTACTTACACCGCTGTTCCGAGGGCCGCGGCGCCCGGCCCACGAGAAACACTCTGAACTGTCCGCGGAGGGCACGCTACAGGTGCACTACAGCCGCTCGCTTTGGAACAATAACGCCCAACTGAGATGAAGAGCTGCGAAATGATAAAAACTGACTAGCAGATTGGGTTAATGGTTCTGGCCGCGGCGCCACTCGCTGTTCGCCTCTTTTCTGTAAACAACAAAACACGAAAAACACGGGCCTTTTTAATGAGATCCATTCATGTGCACTCAAGTGTAGACAGGAATCAAACCTGCCTCTACACGCAATTACCGATCCCTCACAGCCGCGTGAATATTAAAGCCTCGGATTGGGGTCGCGAGATACAACCCCAATCCGAGGCGCAACGCATGTCTCGGGAAGCCGATGGAAATTTAATGTGAGCTGCCCGTCAAAAGTTTTAGAACACCCCTTTTCTTTCACTTTGTGTACCTGATGTGATACGTAGGCCAGGTGACGTCAAAGGGTAAAACGGTAAAGAGGAAAATAATTTAAACCTGAAATTAAAAATTATTAAAAAAAAAATGAATTAATCACACAGCCGTGAATCATTGCAATGAATCACACTTTTCCTTCTTAAAGAGCAACACAAGTGAAATTGGTGGTTGTGTCTCGTTTCATAATATCTGAGGACAATTAGTCCTGCAACCCTTACTTGTGGTTCCTCTACAACATTTCCATTAGATTAAAGTCAAGACTTCGTTGTCAACAAAGGTCGTTGTCTTGCTGCATGACCCACATTGTCTTGAGATTCAGCTCATGGAATTAGTGTGCTAGCTAATGTCCTCCACCAACATCAGCCCTGCCGGAAAGTCCAGCCGAAGACCAGCTTTTGCTGGTAGCTGGTTTCAGATGGTCTCAGATGCTTGGAAAGCTGGTCATGCAGATGAAAACATACACTATGCTGGTAAGATAACCAGCTCTTGACCAGTGTAGTGTCCCGTTGCATTTGATCTCGGTCATGCTTTAACATGATGGTCATGCTGGTTTGTTCATGGTGGTCTAACAACATGGTCAGGCTTGATCATACTGATTGTCTAGATGGATGACGTTGATCATGACCTTAGACTTAGTAAACCATTCCAACTCATTGCATATGCTGACCAAGAGCAAAGCTGGTCAACGACCTTAACCAGCTTGACCAGTTTGGTTTCACAACAGGGAGTTTACCTGTTCTATACTCTCACTGCACCCAGAGTTTAAATAATGGGCTTAGAGACCTAAAACCTCTGTACAGAACTGTGTGTATATATAGTATATGGGTGTGTGTGTGTGTGTGTGTGTGTGTGTGTGTGTGTGTGTGTGTGTGAGAGAGAGAGAGAGAGAATAGGATGTGCTGAGATTTCACACAGCCTCAGGTGATAATGAGTGTCTGAACAAATTAGTGGAAGTGTTCTCACATCTGCATCACTTTTCACCGCTCCCTGTCAGCTGCGCACACACACACACACACACACACACACACACACACACACACACACACAAACCCTGCAAACTGAACTAGGTGATCAAAATAAAGAAATAAGTTGAAAATGTACTGAGAACATCTCCTGCATTTGATCCCTAAACTGCTGATCTAGTGTGTGTGTGTGTGTGTGTGTGTGTGTGTGTGTGTGTGTGTGTGTGTGTGTGTCCTCCACTTACTCAGCTCTTACCACCATAGTGTGACATTATTAAAACATGCTGGAGGTCAGATCATGTCGGAATGTCACATACTTCATTATAATGCTGACCACACCTCCACCTGAGTCCAGCTGAGTCGACCCATGACCATCATCAGTAACACCATCACATGGTCAAGAAATCCATGTGGTCAGGGCCAAGATCAATGATTTGTTGTCACGAATTCTATGTCTAGAAGGTCTGGTGTCGTGGTGTGGCATATCATATGATGCCAGATCACCTTTGGTCTTCATAACAGACACTTTAACAGACCAACATTACGTTAATGAGGTCCTGCAACCAGTGGTTCTACCTTTTCTGAACACACTCCGGTGCTCTATTTCAACAGGACGACGCTCGTCCACACACTGCTGCCGTCTCATGATCTCGCCTTGAAGGCACAGATACTATGCCGTGGTCGGACTCATCTCCAGATCTATCCCTGATTTAAAATGTGTGGATGCTATTGGACGCTCTATCAACACTCCACCCCTACCGCACCATCTGCAGAACCGAGAACATTCAAGCTGCATGGGACGGATCATCACAGGATGGGGGCGGGTCTTGGGGTTATCCTTTTGCATATCTGGTGGATATACAAGCGGGCTCAGTCTCCGGGTGGGGTTGGGGCTAGTGAGAGTAGTTGGGATTTGTGGGCGGGGCTACATTTAGGCTGGGTGGAGCCAGATTGATCAGATTGCACAGAAAGGATGTCCTGTTTGTAGACAGTGTGAGAATGCAGTGTCTAAGTGGGTGTCGGGGTGGTTTTTCAAGCTTTACAAGACTACAGATTGTCACACACATGCACACACACACACACACACACACACATGCACACACACACACACACACACACAGAAATGATGCTACATGCTGCTCAAAGGCTCTCCATCAAACAGAGCCTCATTTTTATCCATTTCTGTCTGATTTATTGCTGGATGTCGACTATTTATTATATTAAAAATGGGCTCTCTCTCAGAGCTATGTGAGGCTTTATTGGAGGAGACACACACTGCATCTCTCTCTTTCTCTTTGTCTCTTTTTTAACGGATACTGCACCTTATTGGAAAGTGAGCTGCCCCGTAGACACAGCGCCCGTATTCCAGCTTTTCCCTGCAGATGAAGCAATCCTACTTATTTATTTATTTATTTGCCGGAACAATCTCCTGGACGAGGCTGAAGATAGGCTGAATTCCACATAGGTTGGAGCACTGTGAGCTCACCATTCAAGACAGGAGCAAAGCGTGAAGGTGAAGAGGAGTGCAAGTGTAAAGGGAGGAGTGAAGAGAAGAGTAATGAGTGGAGTGAAGAGAGGAGTGCTGAGTGAAAGAGCAAAGGGAGGACGCATGGGCGCAAGTGAAGTGAAAGTGGAGAGGTGTGAAGAAGTGAACATAGGAGTGAAAAGTGAACGGAGGCGTGTCAGCGAAAGAGAGAAGAGAGGGTTGTTGAATGAAAGACCGAGGAGATGAGTGATAAAAGAAAGTGAAGGGCTGCAAAAGAGCGAATACAGGAGGGAAAGAGTGAAGAGAGGTGTGCAAGGGTGGATATTGAAGTAAGGAGTGAGCAGTGGAAGAGTGAGGAGGGGTTGTGATAAGTGAATGAGAGGACTGATGAATGAAAGACTGAAGGGAGGGATAAGTGAAAAGGGAAGACTTGTGAATGAGTGAATATGGGCGTGGAAGAGTGACAAGTGGAGTGATAGGAGAGAACGGGAAGAATAAGAAGGAGGGTGTACCAGTTAAGGGAAGAGTGAAAGAGCAAAGAGTGAGACAATACATAAAAGGGGAGTGTATGATTAAAGTCAGTAGTGAAAGTGTAAAGATAGGAGTGAAACGGTGAAAGAGAGGACGGGAAGAAAGAATAAGAGGGGTGAAAATATAAAAGGAGCACGCAAAAGACTAAAGAGTGAATAAAGAAAGGAGTGAAAGGGTAAATAGGATTAAAGGAGTATAAGAGAGGAGGAGTGATAGAGTAGAGTGTATTACAAGAATGAAGAAAGGAGGAAATATGAACAGAGGAGTGGAAGAGTAAAGAGCGGCGTGAAAGAGTAAGTGAAACGGTAAAGACAGGGTTGAAAGGGTGAATACAGGAGTGGCGAGTGTAGGAATGAGTGGGTGGGGTTGCGCTGGAGAGTGTTACTCTGTCTCCGGCAGCCCAATAAACACATCACCCCTCTATAAAGGTGAAGTATTAAAGAGGACTGAAGCAGAAGCTCAACTAATCTTTAAATCCACACCATCACAGCACTCCAAGGTCAGCAGGTAATGAGGAGAACGAGGAGGAGGCCGAGAGAGTGTGGGAAACACACACACACACACACACACACACACACACCATATTATTCTGACTCACCAACACCTTTGTACTCCCTTCAAACAAAACCAGTATGAATTGTCCCATCGAGGGACTATATGTGGCAGTTTAGGACACTGACTCATGGGCGGAGCTTGAAATATGTGGGTGTGTAATTGTGGTGAAAGGGTGAGGCTGTTGTTTGTGATGGTGTTGCTGTTGGGGATGAGTGAATGCGGTTACTGGATGTTGAGTTAGTGTGGTGTGGTTGGACTGGAGTGGGTGGGTGTGACTGGGTGAGACTTAAATTAGTGGGGTGATCGAACATGTTTATTGGGGTGACTGGGTAGTGACTGTCCCTTGGGTTGAGTGGACGGCTGTGATCCGGTTGAGCTGATACAGTCTGAATCAGAGTATGGCTGAGAGCAGTGGGTGTGGTTAGTGGGTGTGGCTGGGTGTGTGGGTGGGGTAACCCTTGTGTCTATATACTGTATGTAAGATAAAACGATACACTGTGAGTTTATGAATGTGGGCTTAAACACACTTAATATGAATATATAATAAAACATGACCCAGTCTTTAATGAGATTAATGCACGTATACGTGTGTGTGTGTGTGTGTGTGTGTGTGTGTGTGTGTGTGTGTGTGTGTGTGTTAAATGGTGTAATTTTCCCTCCCCTTTGTTAATCAGAAGGAGGAAAGAGCAGCTTCCTGCAGAAACACAAAAGCTCGACAAATTAATCAGGCAATGATTACAGCATTAAACCCAGTCATTATTCAGCAGCACAGCGTCCTCCCTCACCTCCTCACTGCTCACCTCTCTCTACCACCTCCCTCACCTGCTCACCTCTCTCTACCACCTCCCTCATCTGCTCACCTCTCTCTACCACCTCCCTCATCTGCTCACCTCTCTCTACCACCTCCCTCACCTGTTCACTGAGTGTATCTACAAGGTAGGTGTTTCTAATGAAGTGGCCACTGAGTGTTTGTGTATAATCTATATATTGTTGATGTCAGAATAAACTGTCATATCTTTAAAATAAGGGAGAGAAAACAACAAGCAGGTATCAGTGTGTGCATGTGTGTGTGTGTGTGTGTGTGTGTGTGTGTGTGTGTGTGTGTGTGTGTGTGTGTGAAAGTTTTAGCAGGTGGGATATAAACACTTCTCTGAACTCATTCCGCAGTAACAGTGTCGGACACGCTCAATTTTCCTCCACCGCCGCTCACAGAGCAGCTAACGTTCTTCATCACTCGCCTCCCCTCGCTCTCCTGCTCCACCCGCTCGCCCACTCTCTCTCTCTCTCTCTCTCTGCAGTGTGTGAGATGGGAATGGTGGGGTGTTTGTGTTCCGTGGGGATGGTTACGCCACTGCTCTGATGCACAGCTGTAAACATTCAATAAAGAAGAGCAGAATGAAACAGTTTACCTACAATTACACACACACACACACACACACACACACACACACACACACAAAATAATAGGCCCACTTTAACATCTCCCACAACACACTCCTCTATTCATTCCCACACACCCGCACTTAACTCTCGATCTCTCTCTCTCTCATTGTCCCCCCTTTCTCTCTCACTTTCTCTGTCCCTCTCCCTAACTCTCCCTCTGTCCCCCTCTCTATCTTCTTTCTCTCTCACTGTCCCTGTTTTTTTTACCTTCTTTCTTTCTCTCTCTCTCTCTCTCTCTCTCTCTCCCTCTCACACACACAAACACTGTCCCTCTCTTTCTGTCTTCTCTCTCTCCATTCCTCTCTTACTTTCTCTATCTCTCTCCATCTCTTTGCCCCCCATCACTCGTCGCTCATTGTCCCACTCTCTGTCCCCCCCTTTCTCCCCCTCTCTTACCTTCTCTGTTTTTTTCTCTCTCTCTCTCTCTCTCTCTCTCTGTCTCTCTCTCTCTGCTCTCCACCTCCCTCTCGGCAGGTTTTATCAGGTCTGGATTAATTAGTGGGAGTAGTGGAGCTGCAGTTTGTCGCTATTATAGAGCAGTAAACAGGCAATTTACGACTTTATCAATAACAAACTTTTGATTTTCCTCCAGCAAACAGATGAGCAGTGTGTGTGTGTGTGTGTGTGTGTGTGTGTGTGTGTGTGTGTGTGTCTTCTACAGATTTATCACACATCCCTCTTTTTCTTCTGCACTTTCCAGGGGTGGTGCCAGACTGGAACCATAACCATTTAAACATATATGACGGACGACAATGAAATACATAGACACCCCGTCATTGTGGAGGTACATGAAGTCATGAAGGCCTGCAAAAGGTCACCAAGTGAAATGCAGCAGCCCTGGTCAGAGATATGTCTAGATGCTCCACTGGACCCAATAAGAAGAAGAATTGCAAGAACAATACAAGACGAATACAGCCCAGGCCACATGCTGCCAGTCCTCCAGGGTCCAGTTAGCTACCTCATGAACCCAGGTGAGGCTCTGTGTCAGGTGTCGTGGTGTTAACAGAGGCCCTCTGGTGGGATTTCTACTCTTGTATCCCATGGAAGTTAAAGAATGCTGCACTGAGCAGTGGAATATGCATGTGGGGCTCCTGCACAGAATGTGGATGTGGTTTTTGGCCAGACAACTCTAGCCAGGTGACACTGGTCACTGGTATTATGTAGCAGCCACTGCCGTGTCCACTGTGGGTGGTTATGCCTTCTATGACGTATTCCTGGTGCACACGACGCAACACTGTGGATTGAGGAACATTAAATGTCCACGCAACTTTGGAAATGGAGGGAGAGAGAAATGCAATTTGCACACTGTACCAGCCATCGAGAGAGAGAGAGAGAGAGAGAGAGAGAGAGATGATTCTCACACTGTCCCTCTCTCTGTCCTTCTGTGAGAGAGAATCAAGAGACAGAGTAGGCGAGTAAGAGAGAGAGAGAGAGAGAGAGAGAGAGAGAGACTAGGCCACTAGCTGTCTGCTCCACTTTAGCAGTGGATGAAGCTCTGGTCCCGGAGGTTCTGCAGAGTGGGGCTCGTGGCTGATTAAAGCAGCGTTTGTCTTATTAAAGCGCATTCTCCGGTGTTCTGTCGCTTTCATTCGCCTGCTAGTCCTGCTCTCTCTCCCCTGAGGAGAAACTCATCCATCTTCAGCCCCGGAGCTCAGCACTGTGTGGGATTACAAAATGCATGCAGTTTAGCAGCAAAATATGACACTGTGGCACAATCCTGCCGTGCTGGACACAGTTGAGGCGTTCGGCAAAAAATCTATTTTACACTGTCTGGACATCTCTGCCGGGTGCTGGGGGTCATCGTTCTGTTGGAACACCCAGTTGTGCCCAAGTTTTAATCATCTAGCTGATGGTTTGAGGTCATATGGAAGGATTCTGAAGTGCTTCTTTAGTCCTTCAACTTAGTGTGATTCCACTGGCTGTAAAACAGTCCCACACCACAATGCTCCCACCACCATGCTTAACAGCTGGTAGTGTTCTTGGAGCTCCATACCTTCTGTTAAATTCTTCTGGACTGTAGACAGTAACACTGGTTTTCCAGTAGCTCTTGACTTGTTTTACTGGTAAAACTCCTGTTCATTACTGGCACATCCTGCTGAGATACAATAGGACACCTGAGCACTCATCACCCCATCCAAACTCACATACCTACTACTATACACACTATGGACAAAAGTATTCAGACAACTCCATTGGTTGTTCATTCTGAAATCAAGGAGATTAAAAAGAGTTTAGTGCTTTTGGTGGAGCAACTGCTTCTACTGCCCAGGGAAGCCTTTCTAATAGATTTGGAGCATTGCTGTGAGTATTTGATTGCATTCTTTGATTAGAGTGTTATAAAGGATAGGTTATTGGATGATCATCACTCCAGCTCTTCCCCAACTCATCATACCACAGTTTCACCGCTCCACAGCTCAATGTTGGGGCTTTATACCCCTCTACCACACGCCTGGCATTACACATGGTACCAATAGGTTCATATTTGTTTATCTGCTCCTGAGAGTCTTGATAAGCTGTTTGTGCATTTGCACATCTGGGTCAGCACCTTAAAGTAGCTTAATGCATTCATTAAAAGGGGTGTCCGCAAATATATGGACATACAGTACACAGTGTGGCACTCTCTGTTGTAGATGTATGAGGTTACTTATTCTGCCCCTCCAATGAACAATTACTCCCCTCCACACACACACACACACACACACACACACACACACACACACACACACACACACAGAGTAATGTGTAAAACACTCCACTCTCTCCTATATATCCTTTATCCTATTTAAACTGAAAACTGCAAAATGGGCCAGTTAGAATTCCTCGTGGTTCTATAAATAAAGCCCAGTGGAGCTGCAGGACATAGCCCTGTAATGTCTGCAGTGACCACGCTGAAGCTGCCCAACGTTGGAAAACAGTGGCAGGTCCAGGAAAAACACCCCTGGCCTAGAAATCACCCTGTGTGAGCGGCTGATTCAGACAGACGCAGAAACACCCCGCTCAGGACCAGACGTCACATTACATCTACACACTAAAGAACCGACCCGCTCTAGCACTTTAGCACTGGGAGAACATCCCAGCCTGTCTACTGCAGGTCAGAGAGAGAGAGAGAGAGAGAGAGAGAGAGATGGAGAGGAAGAGAGTAATGAGGCAGAAAATAGGGAGAGAGAGAGAGAGAGAGAGAGAGAGAGAGAGAGAGAGAGAGAGAGAGAGAGAAAGACATAAAGAGCACATGGAGAAAAGAGAGAGTAAGCAGGAAAGTGAGAGAGAGAGATGAGAGGGAAAGAGCAGGAGAAAGAATCAGAGATAAGGAGAGCAAGAAGAAGTAAAGAGTCAGAGAGAGAAAGAGAGAGAGAGAGAGAGAGAGAGAGAGTAGAGAGAGGAGAGAGAGAGAGAGAGAGAGAGAGAGAGTTAGTGGGTGTGTGTAATGTCTGTTACAGTGATGGTCACTATGAGTGGGTGAAGCTGGAATCCTTGCTTTCTCATTCTAAGGGCTGCTCACACACGGGGCCAGTCATCACAAACCTCCTGAGCCCAGACCACAGAACTATCCCTGAGCATCCAGTAGGCTTTAAGAACACTAGCTGCATTCCGAAGCCCAGTATGCAACCATGGTAGGGCAGGTCCGCAGTAGGACTGTCCTGTGAAGACTTCAGCAACACCATAGCAATCCACCTAACAGCACCATATAAACACATAACACTAGCAACCACCTGAAGGCCAGAGAAACCACATAGCAAATCTATTAGCAACCATCAGGAAGGAAGGAAGGAAGGGAAGGAAGGAAGGAAGGAAGGAAGGGATGGATGGATGGATGGATGGATGGATGGATGGATGGATGGATGGATGGATGGATGGATGGATGGATGGATGGATGGATGGATGGATGGATTTAAGGTTGGGCAAGGCCACTCTAGCAGCCATTCAGCAACACCATAGCAACCATCTGACAAGATCAAAACACTCATCTAGCTACTGCTTTGTAACACTGTAGCAGCTACTTTGGATACCACTTAGCAAACCCATATAAACCCCCCAAATATACCATAGCAATCACCTTGCAACACTATAGCACCCATCTAGCAACCCCCCATCTAACCCCAGAGCAACTACCTAGAAACTTTGCATCACCATAGCAACCATCTAACAAACAACTAAACAACTTCTTAGCAACCACCTAGCAGCATCATTGAAAACACTTAGTGACACCATATCACCACCTGGGATACCTTAGAAACGACCTAGAAACAACAATACAACACCCTATCAACAACCTAGCAGTACCACAGCAACCACAAAGTAACATCATAGCGACTCCCTGGAAGTGTCAACCACTCAAGCTGCACAACCATTCAGCGTTCCTTCAGGAAATGCGCTTTTCTAGTTCTGTCAGGGTGATCTGCCTCTGTCCAACAAGGACTGTTATATCACACACACCCCCACCCCCTCACACGCACACACACACACACACACACACACACACACACACACATACATATACTGCATGAGAAACACAGGCCCATTTGTCAGCGAAGGTGACAAAACGTCGCTGTCCAGTCGGAGTGTGACTTAACGCTGCAATATGATAAACGCGTACGTTACAAATAAATAAATAAACAAGCAAACAAACAGACGCGAACACGAGTGTGATGAAATGAAGTGGTCAGTTCACTCCGAGAGGTGGAGAGTGTGTGTCAGAAGCACTCAGATACACATACACGCACTCTGAGAGCAGGTCTCCGGAGAGACAGCACGGCGTAATGAATGTAAAATGAAAACGAAATGTCGTCTGAAGCCGTTCCCCGGCAGCCATTTTTCTTCTTAATGTAGCGTGTCGAATTTCGGAGGCGACGGCGTGAAAATGAAAGGTTGCATGTCTCACTCGGCTGGCGATATGTATTTGATTCCGGCAGTAAATCAACAGCGCGCACTCAAACACATGTTAATGGAAGCCACTAAATTGGAAAGGAATTTGTTTTAAAGGGAAAAGATGGAGGGAGAGCACGGGCGAGCGTAGCGCAGCGAAAGCTGATAGACAGAGAGCGAGAAAATGAACTCACCCTGAACAGATATGGATTCGGCAGAATACAAATAAACATTTTGTGTATGTTATGCAACTTATCACTTTAATTCTTTAATTGCATTGAAATGTGTATTATGTAAATGGCGATAAACGCTGTTACTCATGACTCAGTAACTGTGCATCATCAGTGTCTATATTAAATAATGTATAAATAAATATATCGTTGACATATAGCCTCTGTTCACTGACCGCACTTACTTGGACGCAGATGTTTCGATGTGTTTATGTGGGAAAGTTGTTCTGCTTGGTTCTTGCTATGGTATTTCTGGTGGTTGCTAGGGTATGTGCATGTTTGTAGATGACAGCAAAGTGTTTCATGGGTAGTGCACGCGTCACTGGGGCCTGGGGCTTGGAGTTGTGGCGGGTTCTCATGGTGCCTCCACACATGGATTTGTTGTTCGTCTCCACCGAGACAAAAGCAGGACTCGTCAGAAGACTCCATGGCAGTCGGTTGATTCCTTCAGGGTGCAGCTATATAATATAACTTTAAATATATAATTTGCACATTTAAAGTCTAATTGTAGTGGAATTGTATACACAGAACCGGTATAGCTGTAAACACTCCCTTAAAATGAACCTTTAGAACTTTGTGGGATGTTTTCCTAGATTGACAAACTTTTAATTTGCCAAATAATTAGGAGACAGTCACACACAGCACATATTGTTATTGTCAGGAGATTCTACTCACATTTGTCCTCATTTCAGATGCACACGAACAGAATTTAAATATTTTTGTTTTGATCAAAAATGTACTTATGCCTTTTTGTTGTTTTTTTAGCTGAAAATTCAAGAATTTTGCAATGGTTAGATTAACGGGGACATTTTAAAATATACATTCTTTAAAATACTTGACAGTGGTCCAAATAAAACAGTGTGAATTATTTTTGTTATTCATGTATCAGTATTATCCCTTAAGATTTGAACACTGTATGAACAAAGACAGCCAACAGCCCCTCCCTTCACATTTTCCTATATAACCCAAAATCTGGGTCAGTGACATCATTAACCGCGCCCCCTCTCGCTGCCCTGGGCTGGATCACTCACTGATAATTCATCACACAATGACGAGACATTCTGATCAGGGTTAGATCAGTTATGTGTGATATCATATCTGTAGGTTACTCTGATCCTGAGTTATGAAGCCTAGAACATCAAACAGCATGTAACTGCCCACCAAGTGCGAATCTTTGGGTTCAGTGTAAACACTGTTACACGTCTCAGGATGTAATCTTCACTTTTCAGTCCATGGAAACTGAACTGCCAAAACATCCAGATTAGCCCCGCCCATTCTGTTCAATATAACTGGATATCCAATCAGAACAGAGCACATTTACATATGTCAGTCTTAAATTCCGTTTAACTCTTGGAACATCACACACTATTACTCACTTTTCATGGTTCTGTACAGCACCGTAGAGGGTTCCACTATTGTTTTTAAGTGTGATATTGAACCCTGTTTACTAATTACTAATGTATTATTGACATTGATATCAATATTACTCATATTATAGATTATAAAAATGATCATTGGTGATTAGTATGAAATATACAAATATAAACAATATAATTTTATATTAATACGTTTAATATAATGGCGTTAATGTATCATATTTCTGTGCATTTCTTTAGATAAGTATGAAGTTGGAGGGTACTTTTCAGTAATTTAATAAATCTGTATGGGGGCAGAGTTATTTGCTGAAAAACACTCTTCTGTTTGTCTCTGTGAATAGTTGGAATAATGCTGGAGCATCATTTCTCCGAGAGGGAGAAAATGACTGTGGTTCTAAAAAAGCCTTTGTAGTCCCATTTAGTGCTGGCGGATAGCGAGGCCTATTATGGGATATTTCTGCCCTCTTTGTTTTTAGTCCAAACAGAAAAGTATGAGTGTACATTTCACCAACTTCAACATTACAGACCATTTCACAAACACACCATCAGCTCATACAACAGCAAACCAGCTCTACCGACTGACAATAAAAGCATACTTACTGGTTCCAGAAGACCATGCGTCCCGTATTCCCACAGCAGTGCAATCTACCAATTTTCCCACCAATCTGAAAGATATTTCTCCAGATTCTCCTAAAGACTGCTTTAGACCATAACAGTGTGCCCATTAAAGTGACCATAAACATGTACCATAAAAGTGAAGAAGAGTTGTGTAGAAGTCCCAGAATTCACTCCTATGTTTAAATCTCCTCTTGGTGGCGTAATAGAGCACCAGCATATCAAGAACCTGAAGTAGAAACATTTATGTAGACAACCATTTTATATATATAAAGTGTGTGTGTGTGTGTGTATTCATTTGTTTATATTCATGATCATTACTCAACTATTCATGAATGTATACATAATAAAGTTGTTTTATTTCTTCTTCCTATTATTATTTTTTTCCAATATGTTGGAATGCAACCACAATAATATTCTACAAACATAGACCATACAGCAATTCAATTATTGTTACAATAATAATAATAATAATAATAATAAATAATAATAATAATAATAATAATAATCTTTTCATTAAAAAGTGTCCAGAAATATGCTTTTGTCTACTGCAGTATTATAGTAGTATATAATAGTACTAAAGTAGTACTAATAGTAGGAGTACTACTATTAGGAGCAGTATTAGTAGGAGTACTAGTAGTAGTAACAATAATAATAGCAGTAACAGCAGCAATAATGACACACTGATATGTACTGATAGTAGCAGTAGTATTAATAGTAGTTGTAGCAGTAGTGGAATTAAAATCAGTAGCAGTAGTTGTAGTAGTAATAGCAGTAGGATTAATAGTAATAATAGTAGCAATAATAGTAGCAGCAGCAGTAATATTAGTACTATCCCAAGTGGTAAAAGTAGTAGTAGTAGTATTGTTGGTGATAGTAGTAGTAGCAGCAGTAGTAGTACTAATTATAGTAGTAATGGAAGCAATTGAAGAAATAGTAGTAGTAGTGGTGGTAGTAGGAATTGCAGCAACTGCAGTAGTAGTAGCAGTGGTAGTAGTATTAGCAGTAGTAATAATAATAGTAGTAGTAGTGATGGAAGTAGTAGAACAAATAGTAGTAGTGGTGGTAGTAGTAGTTGCAGCAACTGTAGTAGTAGTAGTAGTAATAGTAGTAGGGGTTGTGGGAGTAGTAGTAGTAATAGTAGTAGGGGTTGTGGGAGTAGTAGTAGTAATAGTAGTAGGGGTTGTGGGAGTAGTAGAAGAAATAGTAGTAGTAGTAGTAGAGGTGGTGGTAGTAGTAATAACAGTAGTAGCAGCAGCAGTAGTAGTGATGGAAGCAGCAGAAGAAATAGTAGTAGTGGTAGCACCCGAACATCCCTTTCAGACAGCTTCCTCTTACGTCCACAGTTAATCCTGTTGGATGTGGTTGGTCCTTCTTGGTGGTGCTGACATTACCCTGGATACCGTGGCTCTTGATACATCACAAAGACTTGCTGTCTTGGTCACAGATGCTCCAGCAAGACGTGCACCAACAATGTGTCCTCTTTTGAACTCTGGTATGTCCCCCATAATGTTATGTCCAGTGCAATATTTGGAGCAAAACTGTGCTCTTACCTGCTAATTGAACCTTCACACTCTGCTCGTACTGGTGCAATTAATGAAGATTGGACACCAGGCTGCTCCAATTTAGCCATGAAACCTCAAACACTACAATGACGGGTGTTTCAGTTTCATTGTTCAACCCCTGTATTAGTAGTAATGGTTGTGGGAGTAGCAGAAAAAATAGTAGTAGTAGTAGTAGAGGTGGTGGTAGTAACAGTAGTAATAATAGTAGTATTTGAAATTTGTTGAAATACCTCCAGAGTAACATTGTACGTATAGTTGTTACAGACCGTACAGCAGAACAGACTGGGGTTTGTATTTCAGGTAGTAAGCTTTGAGTTCAGCCTCTAGACGAGGACGTCTGTGGAGTAAATAAAGCCGAACCTGCGTGTGATTAAGTACGATCTGCTTTATCCACTGTTTATTATTTTATACACTGAACTACAGAGCTGCCTGCATCTGGCCTTGCTGTACAAACACGAGATCACAGCCAGTGCTTCTGCAGACTTCAACTTCAGCTTCACATCTCCATCACTGTCACCACTGCAGCTTAGCGCCGCAAAAAGATCTCCTATAGGGCTCACACGCGGATGAATGAGGTGAAGAACAATGTAAGGAACGTCTGACAATCAGCTGCCCGAATGGAAAACATCTTTCATAAAGAGTCAAATTCAATGGGAATGATGAGGATCAGAAGATCTCTTTCAGGTAAAAACTCACAACCATGAAAGGCAGAAGATCAATAAAGCCAAAGCAATGAGTGGGTTCTATACATCTCGGGTTATCTTTAGAAACCTATCAGCGAGCATCTACGGCACCATTCATGTAGTTTCATGAAATGGAAATGGACCTTGAAGAAGAATGGATGAATGTGACGGACGTGTTCCAAAGCGACTTCGCGGTGTCGCGGATCCGACGACGACGCGGAATGACCACCACACACAGTTCGGCCTCATCGTAATATTCACAAGGGATTTGGAATCACTTTATTTACATCCTATTTCTCATAATACACTTACAAATAAATATTGCATTCTTACATGTCTACATTTCCACGCTACCGGTCATCCTGTGTGAATATATGTTCACCTGAGCATTCGGAGAAACGGGGAAAGGAAAGGGAACGTCTCTCTTTCCCCGGAAAAAAGTCTCTAATAAATTAACCATCAGGGAAAAGAACACAGAGCCGATTCTTCAGATCAGACATAAAAAAGATAAGGAATAAACAAACCCCAGGGTGAACAGAGTGGTTAAGGAGAGTACATGTACATCAGTAAATTAAAAAACATTCAAACACAGACCAGAACGGGAGCGGTAACTGACCACGTCTATCTGAGTGCTGATAGATGACTGGTCAGGACTATTGGGCTTTACTGAAACAATCAAACGTTTCATAGGTTCGGGTTTTTACAGGGTCCGTTGATTCCTCATTATAGCAGAAGCTCATGACCTCAGGCAGTCCATGGGCCATTACCTTAGTCTTGCTGACCTACAGCGCGTCCACACTTCCGGTTCGGAGAGTTTAGACTCAGATCAGCTCAGATGAGATCGATGCTTTATGCATGTTTGTCCTAATTTTGTGCAAATGGACGCTTTAAAAAAGCATTTAAATTCAAAATGCAACAGTCTAAGTCCATCGTCTATCTGTGGTTGGGTAAAGTCCATATCTTCTCTGGTTAGATAACGTCCAACTTTCATCTTTGCTGGTAAGAAAATGTCCACCTTTTTTCTTCACTGGTAAGATAATGTCCACCCTTTATCTTCACTGGTAAGATAATGTCCATCTTTCATTGTCTCTACCTGGATAATGTCCATCTTTTATCTTCTTTTGTTGATTAAAGTCCATCTCTTACCTCGTGCCGTCTCTTTTCTATATGTTCAAAGTTCACCGTCTATCTTTGATCTTCTAAAGTTGGGATAAAGTCCATATTTTATCTTCTCTGTTTAGATAAAGTCTACCTTTTATCGTTTCTAGTTGGATAAAGTCCATCTTTCATCTTCTCTAGTAGGATAAAGTCCATCTTTATCCTCTCTAGTAGGATAAAGTCCATCTTTCATCTTCTCTAGTAGGATAAAGTCCATCTTTCATCTTCTCTAGTAGGATAAAGTCCATCTTTTATCTTCTCTGCCTGGCCAAAGTGCATAATTTATCTTCTCTGGTAAAAGTCTAGTTTGATCTTCTCTGATCTTTTCTCTTTTCTGGGTGGTCAGGTGTCATCTTTTGTCTTCTCTGGATGGTAAAAACCCATGTTCTGTTTTCTATGAATTGCTTTAGTCCATGTTTTATCTTCTCTTGTTGGTCAAAGTCCATCTTTAATCAGTGGTCAGAGTCCACCTTTTGTCCTCTCTGTATCGCAGGTGTATGTATAGACCAGATGTCCATGTTCTTCTAAATGCCTTTGCTGTTTTAACTGGTCTTTATTCCAGGAGGGTGTGCCAGGTGTAAGATGCTTTGGGCTTTTAATAGGTTATCCTGTATCTCACAGTACAGACGTGTGTTTCTCAGCCTGGAACTCCTTAGAACAGTGTGTTTAGATGCTTATTACACACTCATTCACACTCATTCACACACAGTACTGGTGGAACAGAGGGGAACAGACTGAGTTAGCACTAAAACAGAACTTATTTTGCTCACACACAGCCGTACACACACCCGTACACACACCCGTACACACACCCGTACACACACCCGTACACACACCCGTACACACACGGGTACACACATACTCGGACTAAGCACTCCAAAATAAACGAAATAACAAATTGATTCAGAAATTGATTTTAAAAGCAATAACGACTCCCCGTTCACTTCAGCCTGGACTGTAATTTTCAGTATCGCTCATGTCTCTCTATCTCTCTCTCTCCATCTTTCAACTCTCTCCTCAACACACACACACTCTCTCTCTCTCTCTGTCTCTCTCTCGTCCAGGTCTATGTATGTCATTTTTGTGCCAGATTAAATGCCCATCACTCGTTGCCCTTGTTCTCACACTCCACCTGTTCTCCTCTTTCAAGTTTCAGTTTTGAACAATGTCTTTATTCCTCATTTTCAGGAGTTTGTCCTTCATTATTGTTCATCATCGCAGTGGAAAATTCAGTTTTTGTCTTCCGTTTTTGTCGTTCCTTTCCGTCATATTGTATTGTGTGAATGAATCTCCTCTGTTGTCATGCCCCTACCCCTTCCCTCTCTCTCCTCAGTGCAAAGGCATTACAGGTGAGTTTGTAGTTAGTCTATTATCCCTCTCTCTCTCTCTCTCTCTCTCTCTCTCTCTCTCTCTCTCTCTCTCTCTCTCTTCTCTCTCTCTCTCGTTCTCTCATACTCTCTCTGTATTCCTCCTTTCACAGATTGTCTTGCAGTCTCTCCATGTACGTTCGGAGCTCAGCCGAATGGCCCAGGTCCATGTCCTGACACACCCACTTTATATCGTCTTCGTTCCCAATGAGGACAGAGTTGGTATAGGGCCCGCCCTCATCCGGCAGCACTGTGGCGAACGACGTGAACTTGACCCTCTTGCGCTTGGAGACGCTGGGTGAATTGTTAAGTGGCTCAGTTTTGCCTCCGTTCGGATCTGGAATGGTTCGAGCCAAAACCACAGAGTGGTGGAGCTACCTTTCTGAGCCCCACCCCCATTCAGCAGGTACTCGCTCTCCTCGCATCCCTCGTTTCGGTCGATAGCAGTGGTGCACTCATCTCCAGGCCCCAGCACCCCGCCTCGGTCGCTGTGGCGATCCATGAGGTCAGTGCCGAGATCATTGCCAAGCCACACCCAGTCATGGGCGTGGTTCATGTTGCCCTGCTCCAGCACAGGAAGCTGTTTATGGCGGTAGCGGGTGAAAGCGGCGCAGTTGATGAGAGACGAGGATATTGGCCAGGCAGAAAGACGCCTAACAGGGCGTACATCCCGATCTCCAGGTCGGAAAGCCGCCGAGGGTTATGGGTCAGGTCACTGCCTGTCCCAGCTGGCAACTCCACCTGTTCAAGAACAAATGACCTGTTAATTCTGCTCCATCCTTTTCTTTCTGATCCAGGCTGACTGTCCTCCTTATGATCCTTTTGTCTGATCAATATCAGTTAATGCTTAGCGTGAAGGTACTTTGATTTGATTGGTAGTCATTGATATTCAGATCAGATCAGTATGAACCATTAAGATACAAAACTCAGCGTTAAAGGAATCAGATTAGACTGGCATTGGCGATCTCCAGCATTTGCGATAATCGGACCAGAATATCATTGGCCAATACTCAGAAGTAAGGCATGTGGACCAGTATTGTCCAACACTCACGATTAAGATACTATCAGTTCATGTGTATCAGTCAATTCTCAGCATTAACCTACTTGAATTATATTGGTTGGAGTCAATAATCGGAATCAGCACTGGTTGATACTGCCCATTAAATTAGCTGTTTTTTTATTGACATTGTTATTTTACTGACATGATTATTACTGTTACTGACATTGTTACTATAATTATTATTCTTTTTACCTGTGCAGGGAAGCTGTAGTCTCCAGGGCTATTGTTTTGTCCCCCCGCCTGTTTTCTCCCCTGGTTGCGACTAGTTACGCTGGACTTTGTAGTCGTAGTGACCTTCCGCAGCGCTCCTTCTTCCCTCTCCGTGTACTTCCAGCCATCTGGGCTGTTGTTTTGGTCCTGCTCCACCACCTTCTGTCTCTGCTCACTGGTGCTGTTGTCCATTCCTCCATCCCCACCACCCTCCTCCATCGCCCGAGTCTTCTGGCCCACATCGTTTTGGCCAAACTTAACCTGGACGCTGCCCATGCCCATTGCCAGCACGCTCTTCCTCTTGGACTTCTGGCAGGTCTCAGAGATGACCATCTCCACTCGTACCAGTGCCCCATGGCCCTCGCCCTCAGCCACCACCACTGGCCACTGCTGGGGGTGCTCCTGATAGATGGAGACCACTTGCTCATCCAGGGAAGTTGCAGTTAATGTGAAGTCTTTTGGGTCGTAGGCGTCAGAGAGTCTGAGCCATCACTGTACTGAATCAAGCACTAAGTACTGCTTCCTAAAGTAGAGACAAAGAGTGAGGTAGGAGTGGGAGGGTGCGAGAGAGAGGAGTCCTGAATCGTTGTGCAGGTTCATAATATTAAAGAACTGATGAATGGATGCTGCTGAACATTACACACACCATAATACCATCATCTGTGAAATGATACGGGTATTAAAACCCAGTTTGCTGCAGTAACAGCCTCTACTCTTCTGGGAAGGATTTACAGTAGATGTTGGAAAGTTGCTGTGAGAAGGATATGATTGCATTCAACCACCCTGAAAGTGAAAGCTCAGTGAGGTTAGGTACTGATGTTGGATGATAGGATCTGTCACTGTTCTCATCCCAAAGGTGTAGAAGAGAGTTGCACTGCTCCACAGCCCTGTGACAGGGGGATTAGACCCATCTAGCCCATGTCTGGAATTGGGCACAGTGATCTCAAGGTCCCATGACCATAGCTGTTCCAGAGCGTCAGATTTAATTGGTCAGTGTTTTTCTATGAAGATTATATAGCTGTGTGGGAACACCTTTGTATTTTCCAATATTCAGCATTAATTGATTCTTGACATTAAGGTACTCTGACCAAAACTATACTGGACAATACTCTAAGATTTACAATGGATGGATCAAATTCCTCTAAGATGATACTCAGTAAGCTACTCTAATTAGAGTGGTACTGGCCGATACTCAACATTAAGGTAATCGGATCATATCGGTATTGGCCGATACTCAACATTAAGGTAATCGGATCATATCGGTATTGGCCGATACTCAACATTAAGGTAATTGGATCAGATCGGTACTGGCCGATACTCATCATTAAGACAATCGGATCGTATCAGCACTGGCCGATACTCATCATTAAGGTAATCGGATCAGATCGGTATTGGCTAATACTCAACATAAAAGTACTCAGATCAGTATTGTTCAATACTCAGGATAATGGGATTAGTTACTTGATTATGTCAGTAAAAGGGTTGTCCGGATAGTTTTGGCCATGTAGAGAGTATGAGATATGTTTGGGTGTTGTTTCTTTTAAGAGTGAAGTAAAGCAGTTAAAAGGCTTCTCTTCCAGCCTTCGACCCGAGCGATCACATCATTAATCAAGCAGCTGAAGCCGTTTCTCTTAATAAAAACACATCAGTTTTGCATTTCCAATGAGATACGTGCAGGAAGAGGCTGATTATTATTATTTTTTTTAATCAAAAGGCTGTTTCAGAAAGCGACACTTTAGGCCGTTAACAGACTAATCAAATCCCGAATTCTGCAAACAATCATTTCTCTCCTCTGCCGCAAATAAACTCACAAACAACACTCTGAGGTTAAGTGATGACAAACTTCTTCAGAGAATTTCCCAATTATCCTGTCAACAGCACATAAACACTGCGTTATAAAACACTTCCTCACAAACAGCCGTATAAAAGAGAACAGAGCGGCAAAAAGGTTTAATTTTATTGCTCTAATGTGTTTATCATTCATATAAATAAGCGGAGGCAAACAGGGGGCTTATTCACTGAGTTACAGTCAATAGAAGTCATTTACACACTAACAGAGACCCTTACTGTGGTTATCAGTGATAATTATCCCACAGAGAGTTCGGCAGAGAACTGAACACACAGTTCTAAAGCCACTGTTCCACAGGTATGATTTGGGTGCAGTGACACTGACACGATGGTGGTGTGTTGTGCTGGTCTGAGTGGAGCAGTGCTGCTGGAGGGTTTAAACCCGTCCAAGGTCACTGCAGGACTGAAAACAGTTCACGGTAGGTCTAACAGGACAAAGTGTGCAGAACCTGCTGAGCTGGCAGTGTTTAAACGCCATTTAGCACTGCTGTGTCAGACCCACTCGTACCACCATGCCACCAGTATGCAGGGCTGAGAATGACCCACCGCCCACATAATACCTGCTCTGTGGTGGTCCTGGGGTCCTGACCATTGAAGATCGGGGTGAAAGGCTCACAGACTGCAAGTGCCTTTCTTATGGTCGTTGGAGCTGACAAATAGGTAGTGAGTGAGAGAGCAAGAGGTGGTCATAATGTTCTGGTGGACTGGTGTCTAACGTTAAGGCCGTTAGGATCAACGGGCGATGGTCAATTAGCAACTACGTCGACAGCAACCTGAACAGCAAAACACAGCGGCTGCAGCGATAGTGCTGGACCCTACACTGCACAAGTGCCCACTCCGTCCAACGTCAGCAAGGATTACACATCATGTTTAGTCTATCGGCTCACTTGGAATCCGCAGGCGAGCAGGTATGGAAACAGTACTCGGTTCCCGCGGACCAGGTTCCAAATGTGCCTAGTGGAAAGAAGAAAGCTCAGCTGGGGTCTTACGTGCCTCTGAGCCACACCTGGCATAGGTCTTTGTTCTATTGGCCGTCGTCTGGTGGACAGCAATTGCGTGGTCTCACCTGTTTAGGTGTGTGTAGCTGGGTCCTGAGCCATAGCTGATGTGAAGCTTTAGTGTGTGTGGCGCTGGCCTGCAGACTCAAGATAAGGCCACCAGCTGGACCCACAGGTCTGTGATGGTCACCTTATCATCCAGAACAGTGATGGTTCTCTCAGCTAGGATAGAATCGGACAGGGGAGAGATTACCTGTAACGCACACACACACACACACACACACACACACACACACTGCACACACTCAATACATTTACAGTCTTTCTGATAAAGTGGCCACTGAGGTGTAGCTATAGATGAGGGACATCTCTCTCCCTCTGCTCTCTTTTATATACACTTAGAGAGGAGAGGTATGAGAACAGTGTGTGTGTGTGTGAAGTGTGAAGAGGAGAGAGAGAGAGAGAGAGAGAGAGAGAGGGCAGTGTGTGTGAGAGAGAGGCGAGAGGAGAGAGAGAGAGGGAGAGAGAGAGAGAGAGGCGAGAGGGAACGTGTGTGAGAGAGAAGCGAGAGAGAGGAGAGAGAGGTGTGTAGAGAGAGAGAGAGAGAGGGAGAGAGAGAGAGGAGACGTGTATACCAGGAGAGAGAGAGAGAGGCGAGAGAGAGAGAGGGAGAGAGAGAGAGAGAGAGAGAGAGAGAGAGACAGTGTGTAGAGAGAGAGAGCGAGAGAAGGAGGGGAGAAGAGATCTGGTGGGCATGTCTCTGGCCAATAAATTCACACAGTGTCGAACTAAGACACTAAAACAATTTTACAAGGATGACAAAACACCTCTCAATAAATACCACTGTGTGAGTGCTGATGTGCTCTCTCTCTCTCTCTCTCTCTCTCTCAAACAGCTGTGAGGTGATTGGTTGCATGCCTGGTTGTATCACTCAGGTGAGAGCTTCCTGTGTGATCAGAAGCTGCTCTTTCTCAAATCTGATGAAAATGCTGCTCTTGTCTTTAATCACCACTTTACATGAATGTATATTGACTGTGTGTGAATTTAGGGTGTACCACCATGGTGGTGATGCCCAGGTCCCTCATCAGCACCACATATCAATTATGACGATCCTTGGATCCTCCACCTTCAGGAACTCCAGCACCAGCTCTGTGATATCTGCTGACCAATCAGACCCCAGCATGTGCACAAGGTCACCTCCAGGGTCAGCTGGCTCTGCTGAAATTAATGTTCAGGACCACGGACAAGAGCGATACCTGATGCTGTAGCGTGCCTTTTCCCCTTCTTCGTCCTCTTCATCATCCTCGCTGTCCCTCGTGACCTAGAATTTACAGGGATCAGATTAGATCCTCAACACCTGACATAACACCATTCTTAGCACACACAAACACCATCATTCACCACCAACCACAACCATTCACCATCAAACACCAGCATTCACCGCAAACACCCCAGCCTCCCACATCAACACCATAATACTGAAACTCCCCTTCATTAGGTTAAACTAGTGATGCATTCATTAAAGGGTGTCCACCACTGGCTGGACATAATGTATACAGGACTGGCCAGTGGTGTTTAAGTGAATGTGGTTACGGGGCCAAGAACACTCAAGAACATGTCTTAGATGTTCTGAAAATGAATTCTACTCTCTTTGTGATGTAAGATGTGATTTTAATATTTTACAAAAGCAGTGCGTCCGTCCTGTCTCAGTGACCTACACACACCTCCACTGTAACCTTTTTCATTCCGGTATGCAGTGTGGGTCCTCAATTTATACTCTCCCATTGGGGACTACTGTGTGTGTGTGTGTGTGTGTGTGTGTGTGTGTGTGTGTGTGTGTGTGTGTGATGTGTTAGATGACAGTGTAGTGTCTTTAAAGGGCATCGAGGACGAAATTGGCCAAGATTAAATAGGCCCAGTAATAGTCAGAGTGAAGGCCGTTGGCAAGCCTGTACAATAACAACATTTTACACACTCAAACACACACACACACACACACACTCAAACTATCCAGTGAGTGGTAGTGGTGACACTGGGTACAGTTTACTTTGGAAAATCAGTAAACACATAGGTATTGTGATATACACTGAGGAGGAGGAGCTGAGTCTCTCATTAGGGTGAATATTAACCGCACTGTAAATGCAGGTATTGTGATGATATACACTGGGAGGAGGAGCTACAGTCTCATTAGGTGTGAATATTAATAACACTGTAAATGCAGGTATTGTGATACTTACTGGGGAGGAGAGACACAGTCTCATTAGAATTGAATATTAATAACACTGTAAATGGGTATCATGATATACACTGAGGAGGAGGGCTGAGTCTCTCATTAGGGTGAATATTAATAGCACTGTAAATGTAGGTATTGTGACATACACTGAGGCAGAGCTACAGTGTCTCATTAGGGTGAATATTAATAACTTATATAACGCTGTAGGTGTGATATAGTGATATGATCTGTGCTTAAAATCCATTACACCTCTTGTTGGTTGTGATGAATTTTCGTAAATCCACTTTGATCTGGCTCAGTTCACATGAGGCATCAATCTGCAGTAGTATGGCTGCATGGGGCGTTGAGCTCCAACTGGCTACTCAGATATGGGTATGTGAAATTCCACTGAGAGAACCACGCCCCTCATTTCCTTCCCATTCACCCAACACTTCTTCGCACAAGAGAGACCTGGAGGCAGCAGAGAGAGAACAATCGTGGATTTCCAGGTTAGTGGAAATACCTTTTGCCGCCACTATGCAAACACCTGCCATACAGATGTTCTTTTCCTGTTCCCGAACAGTGTCTGCATTAGCCCCCCGTACCCTGTCCAGCTATAGAAACAGACCACCATAGGACCTCTACTGGACCACCATTGAGTAGTGGTCCATTCTCAGCACAGCAGTCACACTGATGTAAGAGGTGTGTGCAGTGCTGATAGCAGTGTATTATGCACTCTCACTATATGAGCACCTCAGTCTAAACCTTGCAGAATGATTGGCCAGTGTGACACAGGCGTCCAGATGCTGGAGCTCTGATCTTGTGTAAATACTGACACCAGGAACCAAAAAGTGAGTAGAGCCAAGTATTGTAGCTCAATGCAGTTGAAAAGCTCTATATAACTAAGCGGCTGTTATATAACCTTGTATCTCAAAGCAAAGATTGAATAGAGAAGCTGTACAAATGCAAATCCATCTGTTTCTCTGCACTTTATTTCTCCTCCTATTTACACCCCTGATCTTCAGGTCAGGACACAGAGACCACAGGCAATATGATGTGGGTGGTGGTCATTCTCAGCACTGCAGTCACACTGGCATGGTGGTGGTGTGTCAGTGTGTGTTGCGCTGATGCGAGTGGATCAGACACAGCAGTGCTGCTGGAGTGTTTAAACACTGTGTCCACTCACTGTCCACTCTATTAGACACTCTACAGTGTCTCCCGCTATGAAGTCCAGAGATGAAGCTCATGTTCTGCAGTTTGTATTTGGATGTCCTCTAGTCCTTCATCCAATTTAACCACAGGGCGCTGTCAGCTGGGCGTTTCTAGTTGATGGTTTCTCAGTCCAGCAGTGACTGGAGTGGTTTAAACCTCCTTCGCTTTCTGTGCACAGTCCATTGGAATACACACCACCACAGTCATTAGTGACTGCAGTGCTGAGAATGACCCACCACCCACATCATATCTGCTCTGTGGTGGTCCTGTGGGGTGATGTATCCAGAATCAGTGTATAAACACAGTGTATATATTCTAATAAATATGTGTGTATGTGGGTTTGGGGGGCGGGGTGGTACGGGTCCAAGTCAAGCAATTAGTTTGTAGTATTTCAGGTCATCCTTTCTTGCTTGAGACAGATGTTTTTGTTCCTGAATCTGACAGAACAAACTTAATAACGACACTAATCTTACAGAGGACTGGAGAGATGGAGCAGGCTAACAGGCTGATAGGCGATAAGCGGGGAGAAAAGAAAACAGATTTTCCGCCCGTACAAAGCTAACGCCATCAGTCTTGCTGTAAACACTGACTCATTCAACACAAGCAATTACCAGCAATGATAGGAGATAAAGAACACACACACACACACACACACACACACACACACACACACACACACACACACACACACACACACTGATACTTCGCCTTCATTTACAACACAAGTGGCTGCATTGAGGAAGCAGAGTTTCCGTATTATTCCCGTGTTCCTGTTTATGGCTGAACGATACCAACAAACATTGGTATTGTGATTCTGTTACTACATCCGGGTGTAACAATACAAATACGTATCGTAACACACAGTGCTGCTGTGTAACAAGCTCCGTAGCTGCAGAACAGTCAGAGTGCCTCTGCTGACGCCTGTCCATCATCACCTACCAGTAGACAAGTGAGCGTCACAACTGGACATCGGAGTGATGGAAGAAAGTGGTCTGTTTTCTTCTCCATCACGTGGATGGCCTGCGGGATGCAAACAAATCCGATCACTCACGTGTGTTCAAAGCCTCCCAAGATATGCTGGGACATCTGGCGCGCCAAGCCTTCCACGTCTGCTGAGGGAGCTGTTTGGGGGCAGGTGGAAGGGCAGTTGTTTTGGCACATTTGTGTGTGTGAGTGAGTGAGTGAGTGAGTGTGAGGGAGAGAGTGTGTGTTTGTGTGTGTGTGTGTGTGTGTGTGTGTGTGTGTGTGTGTGTGTGTGTGTGTTTATAATGGTCATGGCATCAAGTGTAAACTCTTGGCTTTTGTCGCAGCCAAACAGCTGAGCCAGAGGTTTGATGACATTGAGGAATTGATTTAATCTTTGTCAGAGAGAGAGAGAGAGAGAGAGAGAGAGAGAGAAAAGAGAGAGAGAGAAAAGAGAGAGAGAGAGAGAGAGAGAGAGAGAGAGGGAGAGAAAGGCAGAGAGAAAAATTGGCAGGGAGAGACAGAAACGGTGGGAGAGAGACCTTTTTGTGATATCAATTCAGCCTCACAGTTATAACTTTTTGTGATGTCATCTGTTCAGACTCTCACACGGGTATGTGTGATGTCATAATTCCAGCTTCAAGTTTCTGTGACGTCATTGGTTCACTAATTGGTTTGTCATTGTGTCTCTATTCAGAACCAATTGCCATGCTCGCTCTCTTTCCTGTTCTTCTCAATTCAGTCTCTGGATGTTTACTGTTTCCTCTATTTAGCCATAAAAGTAAAACCACTGACCATTGAGGTGTAAATATTTGGCTCATCTGTGTGTAACAGTACACAGTGTATCTGTAACTCTTCAGAAAGTCACAGTCATTGCCTTGTTGGAAGGTGACCCTTCGACCCAGTCTGAGGTTCCTGAACATTCTGCATCTTTGCTCTTTGCTCCCTTCAGGTCTCCCTCAACCCTGACTACTCTCCCCCCACAGCATGACGCTGCCACCACCATGCTTCACTGTAGGAATGGTTTTGAGCAGGTGATGAGCTTGTTGGGATGAGGCCTGTTTTCCTCCAGACATGACACACAGAACATAGAACGGAGGCCAGAAGATTCAGTCCTCAGACCAGAGAATCTGTATCTTACAGTCTGAGAGTCCTTTATGTGCTTTTTATTCAACTACAGAGTTAAAAAGGAGAGGATTGAAAACATCTGATACCTTATTCATTTAATAATTTAATACTTTGCACAAAAATATGAGGTGCCCACACTTTGAGCACATCCATGCCATCCTTGCGATCAGAAGGTTGCCAGTTTGACTCCCTGAACCCTTTAACAAGACACCTAAACCCTGAGTGATGTTCATAAGAAACTCTCAGAAGGGTATGATGGTTCGGAGTCATCGGTCGGGATTCTGTTGTACGTGGGATCTCTCGTGTTTTCAACACTGGTTAGGATTTTTTAAATCCTCTGGAGAGGGCCAGGTGTCACCACCACTTCTGGCTCTAGCAGAGTAGTTCCTCTATGTCCGAGGTGGGCAGTTCCCGTCCTGGACTCCTGCACAGCTTTTACCTTTTCTGCTCCAACACACCCGATTCAACTCACCCGGTAATTACCAGGCTTAGTAGGTCTGTTAGAGCAGGAAAACCAGCAAACAGAGCTGGACTCGAGCCCACCCCTGCTCTATGTCATCACTCAAAAGAACCAGAACCGCAGAAGTCATCCGGTTCTCTGTTATGTTTTGTTTGTCTGAGGCAGTTCTAAAGGTGGCTACAGTCAAAAGCCTTCACTGATTAAAAAAAAAAAAAAAACATAAAAGCATAAAAAACAGCAATTTTCTGACAGAAGTTGCCAGAAAATGTCTTAAAAATGGTAATTATCTGGCAACAAAGGGTACCACGTACTAATAGATATTCTCTGGTACCCCCTGCTGCTATAAAGTTACTGAAAATAAAATAAAATGATAGATTAAAAAGCAGCAGTTCAACTGTCAGAAGTCAGAATTCCAATCTTTCAAACACCTTAAACTCTTACAACCCACGATCTGCACGTTCTAGGCTTCATACCACAGGATCAGAGTAACCTACAGACGTGACACACCTAACATAAATTACAAGACGTACCCTCTGGAGTTTCCAACTGAATTAAACCCCAGTTTAAATCAAAGTAGCCACCTAGTGCATGTTTACTCGGGCTGCCCAGCATGACCGGGGATTGTAGGTGGCTAGATTTCTATGCTTTTTCCTCAATGATGGTCAGATATTATCTCTTAAAAACGCACTACAAAAATGTCACAATTCGTTTTATTAAACCTTTTAAATTCTGCTAAATGTCCAAAAGTATACAGACACCCCTTCTCATAAACGAATTCTATCATTTACTGTGTTCAGCTGTAGACACAACTTTGCCTCCATAGAAAAGTACTGACCAATAGGACGTGGCACTCTGGAGCCGACATGATCGCACGACCCTTAGGGCTCTGTGATCAATGCAGAGCATGTGCTAAAGGGGTACGAAGACCCCCAGCTTTGAGTTGTGGAGCAGCGGAGCTGTGTCCTCTGGAGGGATGGAGGTCCATCCAGTACTGCTGGGAATCATCCAGCAACAGCATCTCGCCTCACTGGTGCTCTCACTCTTGTGGGACAGAGTACAATCAAATCTTCCTTACAGCAATGTTCCCAAATTTAGTGTAAAGGCTTCTCAGAAGACTGCTGTAAAGACCTTTTTATACCTTTGGTTTCAGGAGAAAGACTGGAAGAGCAGGGGTCTGCAAACCTTTATAATATAATATAATATAATATAATATAATATAATATAATATAATATAATATAATATAATATAATATAATATAAAGCATAACTATAATAAGATATTTTGTGCCCCACTAATAACAAACACACTCTATATGAGCTCAGAAAGGATGGAGGAGCTACTCAGAAGCTCAGAGATCACATTCGCTCACCGACTTTAACCCAAGAGCGGATTTGGGTTTGAGCTGTTCCTGCTGTAGAAAACGATAAATTCAGATTTGACTTTAAATATGACACGGCCGAGGCCCCGCGCTCCCTGCGGTGCCCTGAGGGCGCTTAAAAAACACTCAGCTGCTCTCAATCTCCTTCCCCGAAACGTCCTCCTACGGGGCCACGTCAAAAAGAGGAGAAAGTCATATTTCTGATATTAGAAGTAGATCTCCCCTGCCATCCGTTCCCATTAAAGCCGTTAGCTTTAGGATAATGGAGTTAGCTTATGAGGAATCACAGTGCAGATCCTATTTGCTGTCACCTCGCATTCACGACGCTGATGTGAAGGAATCTCCAAATGGACCCAGACGTCCCACTGGGAGCACAACGGAAGAGGAGAGACACTGAGCCCAATATGGAACTGGGAAAATACAGACACTCGAACAAACCCGTGACCAAACTTTCTACCAAACCAAGTGCACTAAATACACACGACATATAGAAACGGGTGGACTATAAAATGTGGATTATTAAAACGTGTACTAAAAACAAGTACACTAAAAAAAACAAGTGCACTAAATAAACATGTACCACAAAAAAGTGTACTATAAAAAACACATTTCATATAAAAACAAGAGCATGAAAGATGTGTACTACAAAAACAAGTGTACTATAAGATAAGTGTATTATAAAGCAAGTGCACTTAAAAAACTTGTACTACAAAAATAAGTGTATTATAAAAACAAGTGCACTTAAAAAACATCTACTACAAAAATAAGTGTATTATAAAAACAAGTGCACTTAAAAAACATGTACTACAAAAATAAGTGTATTATAAAAACAAGTGCACTAAAAACATGCACTACAAAAACAAGTGTATTATAAAAACAAGTGCACTTAAAAAACATGTACTACAAAAACAAGTGTATTATAAAAACAAGTGCACTAAAAACAAGTACTACAAAAACAAGTGTATTATAAAAACAAGTGCACTAAAAACATGCACTACAAAAACAAGTGCACAATAAAAAAGAATTTGTATTAGAACAATAAGTGTACTATAAAAAGCTAGTGTACTAAAACCATGTATTATCAAAATAAAAGTACTATAAAAGCAGGTCTACCCTAACAAATGTTTAACAAAAACTAGTGTACTAGAAAAACAAGGCCACTGTAACAAAAAAGCGGTTTCTGTAACACTCCAGTGACCAGCACAAGGTAGGTGTTACTAATAAAGTGGCCACTAAGTGGAGGTGTAAGTTAGGGGTTCCTAAGAAAGTGTGCAAATAACGTTATGCTACTAATGCGATAAAGTATTTGAGATATTTGTGTTTACGATGTCGTTTCAAGCCTCTGTCTCATTAAGTCTCCAGCGTTCCGCGAAGAGGGTGAGTCCGTGAAGTCAGGGTGTCCTAGAATGGGAGTTTGGGTCTTCAGCCTTTTTCACTGGAGGAAATTGATATGCGGAATATTTACATAAGTACAGTATTTGCATAGGGATATAAGTCATGTGTGTCCCCAATATGTCTAATGTTATTATAAGTTGAGTAAGTCTTCAGCAGTGTGCCCTCTGCAGACACAATGCCTCAGTGTGAACGCTCCAGAGAATTCACAATTGCCCTTAATTTGAAAGCAAATACAAATACTTAGTTTTCCATTTCACACACACACACACACACACACACACACACACACACACACACACACACACACACAATATATATATATATATATATATATATAAATATATATTCATAATTTAATGTTTAACACAATGCAGCTCAAAATATGTGTACGTATTATAACATAATATATCCCATATGTATTATATATGTGTATATATTATAATATAATATATCCCATATGTATTATATATGTGTACGTATTATAACATAATATATCCCATATGTATTATATATGTGTATATATTATAATATAATATATCCCATATGTATTATATATGTGTATATATTATAATATATCCCATATGTATTATATATGTGTATCTATACATAATGATATACTGTATATTAGTAATATATATATATATATATATATATATAAAACATTTTCTCTGTGATTTCAAAAAGCTTTTGTGTTTAAAACACACACACACACACACACACACACACACACACACACACACACACACACACACACACACACACTCACACACACACTCACACACACACTCACACACTCACACACACTCACACACTCACACACTCACACACACTTCACCAGGGGTTGTAGGTCCATATCCACTGCCCTGCTCTGTCAGGATGATAGCTGTTAATGTTTAGTTCTAATGACTCCCAGTGGGGCGGTGGCCGTCACCCATGCGGCCTGGCGACAAAGGAAGGGCAGGTCAGAGGTTGTTACCGCGGTAACGGAACGACCCTCCCGTGGCCCGCCATAGCCATTAGCACAGATATATGGCCTGTATTGGGAGAGCAGGCTGCATTATGGGAGCTCACAGTCCATCAGTGAGCCACACGCAGCTCCACAGCGACAGAGCCGATAGTGTGTCTGCGAAATTACTGACTAATTAGGTATTGATTAGCGGCAGAAACATTTACAAGGGTTATATTCAGGCCATATGGAGAGTGTTTAGAATCTCTAGAGCCATGTGACAACCTGAGTGAGTCAAAGTCATCCAGCAAGGACAAAGAGAGACAGAGAGAGAGAGAGAGAGAGAGAGAGAGAGAGAGAGAGAGAGAGAGAGAGAGAGATGGATGCTTCAGCTATCACAGCAAAGGCACTGAAATAACCAAATGAGAACCCTGTAACCTGACATGATCCTATCTGAACCCGACTGAACCCGACATGGTTCTGTCTGACCTGACTATAACCCGACACGGTTCTGTTTGAACCCAACACAGTTCTGTCTGCACCCGACTGTAACCCGACACGGTTCTGTCTGAACCTGACTGCAACCCGACACGGTTCTGTCTGAACCCGACTGCAACCCGACACGGTTCTGTATGAAGCCGACTGTAACCCGACACAATCCTGTCTGAACCCAAATGTATCCAGACACGGTTCTGTTTGAACCCGACACAGTTCTGTCTGCACCCGACTGTAACCCGACACGGTTCTGTCTGAGCCCCCCTGTAACCGGACATGGTTCTGTCTGAACCCGACACGGTTCTGTATGAAGCCGACTGTAACCCGACACAATCCTCTCTGGAGCCAAATGTATCCAGACACGGTTCTGTCTGAAGCTGACAAGGTTCTGTCTGAACCCCCCGTAACCCGACACGGTTCTGTCTGAACCCGACTGCAACCCGACACGGTTCTGTTTGAACCCGACACAGTTCTGTCTGCACCCGACTGTAACCCGACACGGTTCTGTCTGAACCCGACACGGTTCTGTCTGAAGCTGACAAGGTTCTGTCTGAACCCCCCGTAACCTGACACGGTTCTGTCTGAACCCGGTTCTGCCTGAACATAAGGCTGGGTGTGTGAGGAAGGAAAACAGAAGAAGGAAAGATCAGGACCTTTAGGTTTAACAGCTCCACTAATGAGCCCTAATTGAGGTATATTAGCAGGTAAGCTCTACGACATCAAACACACGACTGCTCCAAAGAGCGAGAGAGCAAGAGAGAGTGCGCGCGCGCGAGAGAGAGAGAGAGCGTGCCGAGAGTGCGAGAGGGACTTGTACAGTTCTAATCCGTTTAATAACTCATTCACTTTGTGGTGACAGGCGCATATATCTGCTGAGACTCTAATCGTGTAAAACCCTGATCAGACTACGAACGGCAAGACCCAACGTTCAGCTGAATGGGCAACCTGTCTGTGTGTGTGTGTGTGTGTGTGTGTGTGTGTGTGGCTTTATCTCTCTCTACACACACACACACACACACACACACACACACACACACACACACACACACAGCAGTACCCTCCACTCCTCTGGCACGGTGAGTGTACACTGAGGACACTTTCAATCTCTCAAATATCCGAGACGTGTCAAACCCTCCACCTCCAGTATTAAATGAACATGACTGAGAGAGCGAGAGAGACAGAGAGAGACAGAGCGAGAGAGAGAGAGAGAGAGAGAGAGAGAGAGAGAGGGAAGGCAAGATCAATTTGTAATCCTCTTTGTTTTGTGTTCTCCTCACACCTGCTCTCCCTCTCACTCTCGTGGTCTTTTGTCAAATTCAATTACGGCAGACGGTACTGAGGGAAAGTTCACAAGAACCAATTAGAGACAGAACGGGAGTTTAAGCTATTGTTTAAATACAAAGTTCTCGTTAGGGCTGCAAACTGACTACTGTACTGAAATCGTCTGACAAGTATCCGATGAATCGACTGTTCGAACGACTCTGTTCCACCATCGGTTTCACATTTATTAAAAAATAAAAACACAGAAATACACCATGTACACAAGTATTCCCTGCCTTTGTCATGACACTCAAAACTGAGCTCGGGTGCATCTGGTTTCCTTCAGATGTTTCTACAGCTTGATTGGACACCTGTGGTCAATTCAGTTGATCGGACACGATTTGGACACCTGTTTATATAAGGTCCCAGAGTAGACAAACCAAGACGTGTAGTCTAAGGAACTGTGTGTAGACCTCAGAGACAGGATTGTATCGAGACACAGATCTGGGGAAGGTACGGAAGCATTTCTGCTGCTGCACTGAATGTCCCAGTGAGCACAGTGGCCTCCATCATCCATAAATGGAAGCAGTTTGGAACCACCAGGACTCTTCTTAGAGCTGGCTGCCTATGAACTGAGTGACCGTGGTAGGAGGGCCGTAGTCAGTTGCTCAGGCAGATCTCCACATTGCTCTGTGGAGAGAGGAGAATCTACCAGAAGGACAACTATTTCTGCAGCACTCCACCAATCAGACCTGTATGGTAGAGTGACCAGACGGAAGCCGCTCCTCAGTAAAGGGCACACGACAGCCTGTCTGGAGCCAAAAGGCACCTAAAGGACAATGAGACCACGAGAAAAAAAAGATTGAACTTCCTGGACTGAATGTGAAGCATCATGGAGGAAACCAGGCACTGCTCATCACCTAGCCTTTACCATTCCTACAGTGAAGCATGGTGGTGGCAGCATCATGCCATAGGGCTGTTTATCTGCAGCAGGAGCTGGGATACTAGTCAGGGTCGAGGGAGCGATGACTGCAGCAATGTACAGAGACATCCTTAATGATCACCTGTTTCAGAAAAATGAAAAGGAAGGGTATGTTTGTTCTCTTTATTTGGTCACACAGTGTTCAAATTTCAGAATAAAAGTCCTGTGAAGAGATAATACTGATACCTGCATAAAAAAAAATAATAAAGTGTAATCAGGTTGTTTTTTATTTAATTTGGACCACTGAAATCACTGTTTTTGGCTTCTAATGTCATAGTGAAAATAATCCACCAAGCAACCACATGAGATACCACAGCACCCACTTGGCGACACCAGGGCAGCCGCCTTGAATATTGTAACACCTGCTCGGAATCCACTAGGAAACAGCCTAGATTCAAATACCACGTCTTCCTTCCTTCCTCAGCCAATCATTTGCCCCCACGTGTCTTTAAAAGGCTTACTTGCTTTTCCCTCTTTCCTCCTCGCCATCACCAGTTTGGTCCAGTTGATCGTCCAGGGGGTAGGATCCACCCCCGCCTTCCATACTAGGCAGGATCTGAGAGGGAACAGACGTTCTAAGATCTGGTCCGACGACAAGGCCAATGACTTTAACCCAATTATTAACCTTCAAGAAGAACATTTGTGGTCAGAATAAAACGTTTCTACATTCTCTGGTAGAAGTACTATGACAATCACTTAGCAATGACCAGGAATAGCATAGCAACCCCCTATCATCAGCCTAATGACCGCCTGGATATGGGAACCACTTAAGCGGCACGAGCGTACTGGAAACCACTATTCAACTTTAATTATGTGACTTTAAGAGGAATCCATTCAGACATCATTTCAGAGCATCCAGTCAAGACTAAACATATCATCTCCGGAATTCATCCTTTAATAATTGGTGGTGATTTTTAAATCTTCCCCTGAAGATTAAAAGAGGCTTTGAAGAAGGACGCGTCTGTGGTTCACTATGACGAGATGTCCTCAGAGGTGTTCCCGACTCGCCTGTTTAAGAGACGTGGACTGTTGTGTTCAGCTGATATTTAGAACCTGTTCTCCGGTTAATCCTGCACAGCCTCATTTGAATACAACACCGTCACGTTTGAAGCTGTCATGTTTTCTGTTTACATCTCCCGCTCAGGTCACCTGGAGGTCTCTATAGTAACGCTGGTAGACAGGTACACCTGCCGCAATTTTCCCGCCACATGTTTCTCTCTGGCTAACAGATTCTCTCATCCTCGTTATTTTCCCCCCCAAAATAAGCAGCAATCGAGCGTCCTGTCTTCTCCTTAATAACTGCTGTTGAACTCGCGTTACTGCGACAGCGCCAGCATCACACCGTCACAAAGCATTGATTGCATTTAAACTACAACTCTGCGCTTGTAAGTGGAAATTGCCGGGGTATTGAGAAAGTGTGTGTGTGTGTGTGTGTGTGTTTTGGTTTAGAGATGGCTGAGCCCCAGGCAGCCCGAGCAGCTTCTGACGCCATTGTCTTTTTTAAAGGGAAACAATTTCAGAGCCTTCACTCGCGCACGGCAGCGCCGTGGCTAAATTCGTCCACCTCCACAAAAGCGAGTCAATTTTTCCACTTCAAAGGGAAAAGAGAGCGAGGAACAGATAGAAAAATGGAGCGCGGCCATTTGTCGGGGCTGTGTACGGAAATAAAGCATTGTTAGAAGTCGGAACGTACGATAGAATTGTAAATGACTTTCTCCCCCGAAGACGACGGCATGTTAAAGGCAGAGTCAGAACCCTTTCAGACGATCAGACGGACGCGCAGCGGCGGAGGAGCCAGGCCTGCCCAGATGAAACTTTTAAAACAGTTCTAAAACCAACAGTTCTGTCCTTTAGCTTGTCCTCAGGGTCAAGAACGTCCTGCAAGGTTCTGCCCTGTTCTACGGCCACCCTCATAGGGACTGGGCAGGACTCAGGATTATTATTTGATTATTATTTAACAGAGTTATTTGAAATGATTAGATTGACATGGACGTTTTTAACAGTAGGTTCTTCGAAATACTTGACAGTATTGACAAAAAAACAACAACCTAAATGTCCTTTATCGTTTTTATCATTTATGTATATCATTATTATACCTTTGTCAGGACTTTTATTCTGAAATTTGAACACTAAGCAAAAAAGAGAGAACAGCCCATCCCTTCTTGTTTTCATTTAGAACCCAAAATCTGGACCAGTGATGATTAGCCCCGCCCCTGTCGCTGATCAGCATGCGCACGTGGACGGCTGCTTTGGCATTTACATAGAGTTTAGGTCAGAGACTGACCACACCAATGTGTGTGTTGTCCACCCAATCAGAAGAATCATTTTTTCATACTCTTTCCAACCTGATTGGGTCTTACAGCCTGTTCTCACACCCTAATGGTCAACACTCATTGGACAAGCTTTATTGCTATTTTGATATATAGCAGCACAAAGGTTTCCACTGATGTGGGAGACAAAATGTCTTAATATAGAGAACCTGTTCTGCTGACAGTGTGAGCCTGTAAACGTCGTACCGGCACCGGTGCTGCGTTGAGGCCTACTGACGATAAAGTTTAAAACAGTGTTCAAACAGAGGGTTCTGACCTTCAGCACATCCTCGTCCATCGAGCGGCAGGTCACGGGTTCGTCGATCTCTCGCACTGTCCCACCTTGCTCCACGGTCACCACCTTCACCGGCAGGGACACTCGCTGACCGGTCAGAATCGCCGTGTTCAAAATCTCGGTGTCCTAATTAAGAGAGAGCGAGATTATAGTCAGTGAAGGCCTGACCATTAAAACAGTGTTGAAATGATACAATTATGGCTGAAAATGAACATTGATAAGACGTCCAAACGTCCTCAATCTCTCCTTAGCTCATCTGAAGATTAATAACTAGCCTGGGGTTTGGGGAGGAGTGGGCAGTTACTTAAAAGATCCTGTCAAAACATTCTGTAATGATTCTTAAGCGGCAACCGATGGGAATGTCAACATTCCGAAAGGTCGACAACTACCAACCATGTAATGGAAGAAACCTTAATGGACACCAATCAATCATAACTTTATGACCATCTCATGCATCCTGTGAGCACTGATGAAGGATGACCAACACTGTTCAGAAACACATGAGCTGGTGGAGACACTAGATAGGAGTGTCTAATAGAGAGGACAGTGAGTGGACAGCGAGTGGACAGAACCAATGCAGACTCAGTGAAATGTCTCAACAGCTCAATAAAGGTGCAGCTCATGTAGGTTTCAGCTGCTCCGTCTAATGAACAGAAAGGGCGAGATGGTGCAGGTCCTGCAGATGACCAGGCTCTTACAGCCAAGGCCATCAATCACGTCATTCCTGCTTCCTTATGATATAATTATGGTTTAAAAACTGGGGAAAACAATGGAACTGGACTCTGGAAATGGAAAGACCATTTAGAGGAGAAAAGCAGATGGAAACCGGGCTGTTTTGTATCAGCCAGTAGAGCTGTTAGACCTGTGTCGGCTTCACTTTGGAGAGATGATGTCCCTCTGTAGCAGTTCTACAGGGATCTCCTCTTTAAAGACCCTCAGCTGGATCAACTGGACCAGAACTAACACACTTACATGGTGCTAAATCCGAAATTAAAATAATCTCAATATAAACATGAGAAACCGTTTCCCCACGTTATCCAAATACCACCCACCAGTACCATGTTCTACCAGCCCCTCATCTCCACAGCAACGGGAGAAACAGCGGGAACAGGCTCCAAATTCATCACATTCGGAATAAATATTTAACACAGAGAGAGCGAGAGAGAGAGAGAGCGAGAGAGAGAGAGAGAGAGAGAGAGAGAGAGAGAGAGAGAGAGAGAATTAAATTGACATTTTAACTTCGGGGTAAAGCAGGTAATCGGGATGAAATGTCTGTCAGCACAACTTCCTCATCCGTCTCCATGGCAATAATGAGACATCATTGCAATCAGGCTGACCAGAGGACCACCAGAGATGGAGGGGGTGGAGCTGAATGCTGGAATCACACAGAAGGTGGCAGGGCTGGGTGATGTGATTTAGTGATGTGGGTTGAGATTTGGTAAAGTCACGATGTGGTGACGTGGTGATTTGGTGACGTTACATCACCACATTACTATATCACCAAATGACATCACCATATCACTGTATCACCCATATAATATTATTGGGTGATATAGTGGTGTGGTGATTGGATTGTGATGTGATTTGGTAATACGGTGATTTGACGGCGGTCCGATGAACACGTGATATGTTGATGTGATATGCTGATGTCATAAGGTAATATGCTAATATGATCATGTGATTTTGCGATGTGGTGATATGGATATGGTTAAGAGGTGGTGATATGGTGATGTGGTGGCATGTCTTTCGCTCATCTCTCTCTCTCTCTCTCTCTCTCTCTCTCTCTCTCTCTTTCTCTCTCTCTCTCTCTCTCTCTCTCTCTCTCTCATTGTGAGGAGCTCCACCATCACACGCAGATGTGACAGTAACGTTTAAACCATCTTGCCCGCAGCGTTTCCAGGAGAACAGAAACATAACTTCTGACAAATTAGCGGCAGAACGTCAGCAGCTGACCCTCCTCGTCTGCTCGTCTGTTTCAGCAGATCTGAGCGTCTATTTCTGTGAGTTCGTTTTTACTGAGATGCTGAGATTCGCCGAGTATCTCAGTAATTACCGCAGAGCTGGAGCGTCTGTCTGTAGCCTGATTGATTAGCACCTGTCTCCTAGTGTAGGCGCTCTCACGTGACAAGTTCCTCCACCTTCTCTTTCTCTCCAATCTGCTGCACCATACAGAAGCTCACGACCCTGACCCCTGAAACGGGATGCCAGTGTGAGGAGGATCCAGCAGGAACCTACGCAAACCACAGAACCCAGATCCAAAATAACTCTACGAGAGTGAGATATGAAAGTGAGAGTGAGGCGTTAATTTGGCCTCAGGGGAGCTGACAGTAAGCACTGCAGATGCCGAGAAGAAGGACGGCAGACTGCCGACCAGACTGCCGGACAGACCCAGCAGACTTCACTGAGGTAAAATAAAACCAGTGTGTTCTTCTGTCCAGTCCACCCACATGGACCACAGGCCATGTTCATGGTGCACTACACAGCACAGCAGAGCTCCACCTAATGAATAATTTGCGAAAGTGTGGACCACGCCATTGATGGAGAACTCTGGAAATTTGGGCTGGAGGTCTAGGTGGCTTCTTCACTGAAAGAGAAGGAGGTGGTGGGTGCGAGTGGAGAGGAAGCGTGGTCCTTCTCCCAAATTTGAACTCCTTTTTGTGATTAATGCATCTTTCATTTTTACAATTCGGTGATTAATCTAGCAACTAATTGAACAATTATTCTAAAGGATTTTACGGGGGTGTGTGTTTGAAATGAATTCCTCTCAACACACACACAAACAAAAAAAACAAAAAACAAAAAGAAAACAGTGGCGGAATACAATCAAATTCTCACAGCAATGCTCCAACATCTAGAACATGTTCCTGGACAGCAGAGACAGTTGTTTTTAACTCTTTTTAACAACGGAAGACACAATGAATGAGCAGGTGTCCAAATACTTTTGTCCATATACTGTACATAACGAGCAAGAAGAACAAGCAGAACCATACATCAGAATATGGAACACTCCTGAAATGGTGACCAATAACTCTTATTAACGCAGTTCAATCACATCACAAAACAATTGTTGAACAAATAGTTGCACCCAGAAGGACGTGCGGGATTGCAGTGCTGTTGTGAAGGAAGATGAAGGTGATCAGGATCAATAACTGATGATAACAGTCGTCTGATCTGATCAATGTTTATTGATCTACTCATACAGAAGTGGTGTCTCTCAGGACGGCGTCAGGTTTAACGCAACATGCCAGACGTCTCTGCGTGGAGTTGTAGAAGTTCCTAATGGTGTCCTGTGATGATCCATCCCATGCAGCTTGAATGTCCTCACTCAGTTCTGCAGATGGTGTGGTAGGGGTGGAGTGTTGATAGGGCGTCCAATAGCATCCCACACATTTTCAGTCAGGGACAGGTCTGGAGATGAGACCACGGCGTAGTATCTGTGTCTTCAAGGCGAGATCTTGAGACGGCAGGTGTGTGTGGACAAGTACTCGGTACAAAACTTGTCTAAAGTTCTAAAGGTTAAAGAAAAAAGTGCAGAATTTGCTATAAAGAACATCCTCAACTGTTAAACATGGGGGTGGGAGTCAATTTACACTGATAATTTGTCACACACACACACACACACACACACACACGCTAATCTGCACTACAGGACAGGTTCATACCACAGTAAGTAAACACACCATAAGACATGTTCATGCTGAGCTACACTCTAGGCCGCAGGACATGCTTAATTTATGCCATATAATACACACTGCAGGACACACTCATGCTACACTACACAAATGCACAAATGCACACCGTAGGACACGTTCCAGATACACCGCACAACACACACTATAGACCAAGTGTTTCTTCATGTGTATCCAAATGCACGGCAGGAAAATGAGCACAGCTCAGAGGGGAATAAAGCAGAGTTTATACGATAACAGGATTGCGTAATGCGGCGTATACCTCCGAGCTCCTGCCGTACAGCTCTGCCGGTGCGTACACTCGGCCCAAAACACACGCCACTCCAAAATAAACCCACTTTTCAAACGAGAACGAGGGGCAGATTTTGTGATGGTGACACCGTTGCGATAAACACTAAACACAGGGAACGGCTCCAAACCCTGACTTCCCCTACACTTCCTCCACTGCAATTTAGTGAAAGAGCTATCCGTCTCTCTCTCTCTCCCGCGCTCTCTGTCTCATACACACCCTCAAAGCACACACAAATACACTCTTCACAGTCAAGAGACACAGCTGCAGCCCTCTCTCTCTCTCTCCCTTTCTCTACCACTCACTCGTGAATAAAGCCAAATTAATATCCGTGACGTCATATTGCTAATCTCTTTAGAGCCATTCTGCTAATAAATTTCACACTCCTCCGGCACGAGGAGGCAAAAAGAAACCCTTCTCCTTTCAATCCAGCGTGAGGTGGCCTGTATTTCATGCTTGTCCCGTTTCATTATTAATATGCTTTGTCAAATACAGAACATTGTGGAATCTTCAAAAGCGTACGGTGTGCAGCCAGTGGTCAGAAACGACAAACGGTCAGAGCGAGGCCTGGTGGGTCAGCGCACTGTTTACGGGCCACCGTTAGCTGAGACTAATTGAGGCTTAAAGCGTGACTATTGTGGGAAGGGAGATTGTAAAACAGGAATTATAAACCGAAACAGCAGGTTAAACTGTGCTGGCAGCTCCTCGGACCATACAGGAGCACTTTGTAGTTCTGCAATAACTGACTGTAGTCCCTCTGTTTCTCTGCATACTTTGCGAACCCCACAGGACCACCACAGAGCAGGTATGATGTGGGTGGTGGGTCATTCTCAGCACTGCAGTCACACTGACATGGTGGTGGTGGGTTAGTGTGTGTTGCTGGTACGAGTGGATCAGACACAGCAGTGTTGCTGGAGTGTTTAAACCCCTCAGTGTCACTGCTGGACTGAGAACAGTCCACCAACCAGAAACGTCCAACCGACAGCGTCCTGTGAGCAGCGTCCTGTGAGCAGCGTCCTGTGAGCAGCGTCCTGTGAGCACTGATGAAGGACTAGAGGAAGACCAACACAAACTGTGCAGAAACAGATGAGCTTCTGTCTCTGACTTTACAACTACAAGGTGGAGACACTCAGGAGTGTCTGATAGAGTGGACAGTGAGTGGACACAGTGTTTAAACACTCCAGCAGCACTGCTGTGTCTGATCCACTCGTACCAGCGCAACACACACTAACACACCACCACCACGTCAGTGTGACTGCAGTGCTGAGAATGACCCACCACCCACATCATAGCTGCTCTGTGGTGGTCCTGTGGGGTCCTGATCATTGAAGATCAGGGTGAAAGGAGGAGAATAAAGTCTGCAGAGAAACAGATGAACTACAGTCTGTGATTATAGAACCACAAAGAGCTCCTGTGTGATCAGAGGAGCTGATAGAATGGACAGTGAATGTAGAAACAAGGACATAATGTAATGGTTGATCCATCATTGTGCTTAAAAGCTGTGTTGGATGTGTTTACCTGCTCTCACATGCTCTTACACACTCTTACGCACTTCCACACTCTTACACACTTACAGACTTTTATACACTCTTACACACTTAAAGATTCTTACACTCTTACACACACACACAGACTGTTACAGACTCTTACACACTCTTACACACTTACAAATTCTTACAGACTCTTACAAATTCTTACACACTCTTACAGACTCTACACAACAATGTCTGCACCACTTGTCGCTGTTGTCCCTGAGAAATGCTGCGCTGGACTAAAAGGAAGAAGTAGCCGAACTTCTTCTGGAACTGACGAGAGATGATGAGAGATGATGAGAGATGATGAGAGATGGTGAGAGAGACGGCGAGAGACGGCGCGAGAGGCAGCTCAACAGAAGACGAGGTTGCTGTTTAAAATCCAGAGATAAAAAAATGAATGACGTTCAATAAAGAGTGGAATTAAGAAGCACAGCTCAGCTGCTCGCCGCTGAGGCAGACTCGAGAGAGTCACTACATCAGAATAATTCCTCTTGTTTGTGGGACAAATTCAGTAATTAGATTAACAGGATCTAAACGCAGATAGAGCTGCTTGACAGTGAGAGAACGAGAGGAGAGAAAGGCATAGAACCACCCAAGCAGCAGAAAGAGCTTCTCCTTTTCCCTCCTCACAATTGCGTAACTTGGCATATGTGCCGCCACCTATTATGTCACTTGTACTGCTGGCTCGCTGTAGTGAGTTTGGGGAGTGATACAGCCGGCTGAGAGTGTGTGAGTGGGTTTCAGGCTGGGTGAAACGGGCGGATTTTATTTCTCGCCTGCCAAAGCCTGCAGGCCCGGGATTCTTCGCTTGTTGGTTTCGATTCTTTCCTTCCTCTCGCGGTTTTTAGCATGCCACCCCACTCCCCCCCCCCACCTCCACCCCCTCTCCTTCACCACAAACACACTCTAAACCCGTTTAAAGCGATAGTGGTGGGAAAAAAAACTCATTTATGCAATTTTCCCCCTCAAAAAATTACGTCTCGCAACTAAAACAGCAACAGGATCATGAAGGCTGGACTTCAGTCGGTGGGTATAGACAGCAGTGTGCCAGTTACAGATTCTTTAACGGCATAAACCCTACATTTCTAACTGTATTATAGTTTTCTCTCCATAAGTATTTGTCTACCTGAATGGGCAGGGCTTATATGCTGTAGGTTGAGTGGGTGGGGCTAAACTGCTGTAGGCTGAATGGGCGGGGCCAAACTATTATTGGCTCAATGGATGGGGCGAATGTTGAATGGGTGGATCAGCCTAAAAGGAATAAATAGCTTTTAACTTTCGAAAACTGACAGAAGACTGTGATTGTGATGTGATTTCACTACTTTATAGAGCCCAATTTTACTACTATATAGAACCATTTTCAGTAATATTTAGAGCCCGATCTCTGTACTATAAAGAACCCTTTTCCAGTAACATATAGAGCTCCATTTCTGTATTATATAGAATGCCTTCCAGGTACTACATAGAACCATATTTTACTTCTATACAGAGCCCAATTTTAGTACTATATAGAACCCCTTTCCAGTACTGTGTAGGAAAACCCCAGTACTACACACTTAAAAATTAGGGTTCTTCAATGGTTCTTCCATACAGAAACTTGTTCTATATAGAACCATGAATAAAAGGTTCTTTGCATATTCAGGGGTTCTTCAGAGTGATGAACACACTGTAGACGGTTCTATTTACAACCTTGACAAGGGTTCTACATGGCACACAAAGCGTTCTTTTTCAACAGTGCATTCTTCATCAGTCCTGTATCCAAGCCAAGGGTTCTCTGACTGTTAATGGTTCGATACAGAAGCGTGTTCTTTCCCGAGGAACCCTCGAAGAACCCGCATTGTTGAGTGTGTGAATATGGAACCCTGTTTCAGTATTATTTCATTAGCAGGGTGTGTCGTCCCACCCGTTTCCCTGCAGTGTCAGGCAGACGCGACAGAGGCGAGAGCAGTTTAACTCGCACACACCAGCGCACTCTAATTTCACTCCCCTGCTCGCGAGCGCGTTCTTCTCTGCACACCCAACAGCTTACAGCCGCTCAGTTGTGACAAACAAACCATGAAACAAACTCAAAGCATGGAGATAACGACACGTTACAGGCGCTCACTGAGGAGAGTCGGAGGCACTTTTTATCCCGAGCAAATACATTTCATATTTGCATTATGCCAGCGCAATGTTCCCGGCCAATCACACGTCACATTAGTACACTGTATCTTATGCTAATTTAAACTGGCTGCGTCTCTGAGGGCCTGTCACACACTCGCACACACTCGCACACACACACTGCTCCCTCCACCGGCTTTCTGTTCCTCCACACTGCCTGTTATCCAATTACCTGCCCCGCTCCCCTCACTACAACAGCACCTATAGAGGCCCAGATACATCACCCAGCACTACACCACAGCACCGCCGTGATTTATGGCCTGTGTTTCCACCCTTAAATAAAGGGCTGGATGGAAGAGGGGATCAGATGAGCTCGGAGAAAGGAAGCTCGGCCATAAACCGCCCGCCCCCCCACCCCGCACCCCCGTTCACACTGTATATGAACACAGCCCGAGTTTATCCACCGTAAATAACAAGGCATCAATCTGCTGATTCACTGCTGCCATGCGCGCTGTCTGAGACGGGGACTGGATTACATTACAGTAATTAGTTCTGGATATGAGGAAGAGGCTTGTATGCTGATCGGTGCGTGTTCAATTAATGAAACAGCAATGCGCTGATTGTATCATTTGCAAGTGAATTACCTGCTGGATTACGAGGCTGATTGCTGAGAGGCAGCGTGACCGTCCCTCCGCTAACTTGCTGAGGTGGACAATTCCTGTCCAAACGCAAGCTGGACATATTTGTTCAGCCTGGCTTTTCTTTTCGATTCCATCAAGTTTGTCATTTCATTAACTTACGCGTCAGTGTTAATGAGTTGAGTACATCGTGCTTGATTGATACCGTGTTATTACATGTTAATAACCCTCGTTATTTCACATGCGGTAATAATTTAGTGCATAGACGTGTTATTTTATGATGTATTATTACAGGTTCGTTTCTATACGACATTATCCACAGATCAATAATACACTGTAAGTACGTCTTTTACATATTAAATCATATATTAGATCAGGATATGACACGTTTTGAAACCAAGCATTGTGGACATCAGTTTATTAGACTATTTCTTCATTTCTACAGTCGTTATAGGATCACAACTAAAATGTAATACAATAAATATCATATTGTAAATTATATATAAAAACATATCATTATATGTCATATCTTTATTCCAAAACCTCAACCTACTCTTATCTATAATCCAAAACCTAAACCCTAATCTTATCTTTAATCTAAACCTAATCTTATCTTTAATCTAAACCTAATCTTATCTTTAATCTAAACCAAACCCTAATCTTACCTTTCATCTAAACCTAATCTTATCTTTAATCTAAACCTAAACCTACTCTTATCTATAATCCAAAACCTAAACCCTAATCTCATCTTTAATCTAAACCCTAATCTTATCTTTAATCTAAACCTAAACCTAATATTATTTTTAATCTAAACCTAATCTTATCTTTAATCTAAACCTAATCTTACCTTTAATCTAAACCCTAATCTTATCTTTGATCTAAACCAAACCCTAATCTTATCTTTAATCTAAACCTAAACCCTAATCTCATCTTTAATCTAAACCTAAACCTAATCTTATTTTTAATCTAAACCTAAACCCTAATCTTACCTTTAATCTAAACCTAATCTTATCTTTAATCTAAACCTAAACCCTAATCTCATCCGTAATCTAAACCTAAACCCTAATCTTATCTTTAATCTAAACCTAAACCCTAATCTCATATTTAATCTAAACCCAAACCCTAATCTCATCTTTAATCTAAACCTAATCTTATCTTTAATCTAAAACTAACCCTAATCTCATCTTTAATCTAAAACTAACCCTAATCTCATCTTTAATCTAAACCTAATATCATCTTTAATCTAAACCTAACCCTAATCTCATGTTTTACCTAAACCTAATCTTATCTTTAATCTAAACCTAATCTTATCTTTAATCTAAAACTAACCCTAATCTCATCTTTAATCTAAACCTAAACCCTAATCTTATCTTTAATCTAAACCTAACCCTAATCTCATCTTTAATCTAAACCTAAACCCTAATCTCATCTTTAATCTAACCCTAATCTCATCTTTAATCTAAACCTAAACCCTAATCTTATCTTTAATCTAAACCTAAACCCTAATCTCATCCGTAATCTAAACCTAAACCCTAATCTTATCTTTAATCTAAACCTAAATTTAACCCTAATCTTATCTTTAATCTAAACCTAACCCTAATCTTATCTTTAATCTAAACCTAAACCTAAACCTAATCTTATCTTTAATCTAAACCTAACCCTAATCTTATCTTTAATCTAAACCTAAATTTAACCCTAATCTTATCTTTAATCTAAACCTAAATTTAACCCTAATCTTATCTTTAATCTAAACCTAACCCTAATCTTATCTTTAATCTAAACCTAAACCTTATTTTATCTTTAATCTAAACCTAACCCTAATCTTATCTTTAATCTAAACTTAAATTTAACCCTAATCTTATCCTAGCAATGGCCACCCAAAATATAGCCCTGATCTTCAGCACAACTTAATCCTAACCTGAATGCCACCCTAACTTTAACTCTTAAAACCTAATCCTAAACCTAACCCTAAACTTCACCCCAAAGATTAACTCTAGTTCTAAATCTAGCCCTAATGCACACCATTAGTGTCTGTACTGTATATTTATCTGATTTCAAAGTTCATTCAGTGAAATGGTTTGGTTTCCTGTAGATCTTTCAACTGAATGGAAAACTAAGTTTATTACTGTAATTATCATTAAATGAACAGGCAACAGGGTGTCCAGCACTATCCTTGTTTACACACTTGGGAAAACAAACAGCAGCGGGATATAAATCAGGGGTCATGCAGTGGTTTCAGGTGAAGTGAACCAAAGCCTCTGACAGGAGAGGAGACACGACCACAACACGGAATTAATCCGCCTCCCGGGACCAAGCAAACACCCGATCAATAAAGCATCGGAGGGAAGCAGAGCCTGAAACATTCAGCAAATCCAGCCGGATTCGCTTCCAGCCGGCGCACTCGGGAGCAGCGAGTACGGTCTGTAGAGTACGGAGCAGTATGTCAAATCAGAGCTCAATATTCTTGTAGAAAATTGGAGTTCAGAATCTAAGAGATGTTTGCTGCCCAGAGAACATGCTGAAGGCAATTTGTGGATTTATTAGCCACTACAGGTCGGAGTCATGGTTTCTGGCCTGGAAGGCTGGAAAAGTTGTAATATGATTGTAGACTGAGGGGCTGAAAAGGATTTAAAAAGACTGTAGACAGGGAGGTGAGAAAAACTGGAAAAGGAAAAAAGCACACTGAAAGTCTTGAAAGGTGGGAAAAACAGAATGCAAGGCTGGAAAAGTTGGAAGAAGACTACATGTTTAATAGGAAGTAAACCTAGAAACAGAACAGACTGGAAGACTGGGAATGTTGGGGAAAGATTACGGAATGGAAGGTGTGAATGGATTATGAACTGGAAGGTTGGAAATATTGCAGTACTCAGAAAAGCTAGAAAATGGTTGGAATAATTGGAAAAATTGGGAACGGAAAGATTGGAAAAACTGGGGAATTTTTCAGAATATTTTATAGAAGAATTAAATTTAACAAATTGCAAAATGGAAGACTGGAATAGCTGGAAAATGGTTATGAATTGAAAAGCTGAAAGATTATTACATATTGTATAATTGGAAAAGTTGAAAAAATGGTTCCAACCGGAAGGTTGGAAATTCTGAAAAGATTCTGGACTGGAAAGACTTGTTTTTGGTTTTTTTTCAGAATGGAAAACCTGGAAAGAATTGGCAGCACATTAGACAAAAACCATGTCTTATGGATTTCTTAAGCAGCAGGCAAAAGAAGCAGAGCAGATTTGTGTCCCCTCGACCTGCAGGTTCATTTTTTGGACACCTGTTAATTGTGCTGTCAGTGGTGGTCGGAAATGGACAAATTATTCCAACATAAAATCATTACATGGAAAACAGGCCTAGGTGAAAAAACTTGGGAATAAAAATACACCACAATGTCGCAGTATCAACGGTAGACACAGCAGTCGTCCCTCTCATCACTCTTGTGGGTGGAAGACCCTCTTATTCCATAGTGTGGATGGTAGACCCTGGGTTGTAGATCCTGTTATCCCACACTGTGAGGGATAGATCTTTTTATCCCACACTGCAGGTGGAAGAACCTGCAGTGGTTACCCCATACTCTGGACGATTGACCTGGGTACCTCAAGCTCTGGGTGATGGACCTTCTTACCCCACGTGGTAAGTAGTCACCATGTGGCCAGAAAACTGGGCTTTGAACCAAGAGGTCAGGAATTTGATCCCAGCTGATAACAACATCTTGTACTGAGCGAGGCACTTAACCTCAAGTCTCTCCGAGTGGGAAGACTAATGATTCTGGACAAAAACATCAGCTGCATTGCGTAACAACAGCAACACTTCAGGAAGCATCAATAATGCGATACGAAGCCCTTTAACAAAATCAAACGCTGCTGTAATTGGCTAATGGAAAGTGAAAGAGACTGGCTTCAGCGCCAGACGAGTCGATGTGGTGCGATTTGGGGTTTTGAGGGTAATTGAATTCCAGGAAGAGCAAAAAAAGGGGATGTGACAAGTGCTAAAAATATCTTTTTTAAAAAGTTGATTTTACTCAAATACCAGGGAATTAGTTAAATTACCAGCAGTTCAACCCAACTCTTAGAACCCGAGATCCGCATTTCATGGACCGTTACATCCTAGGCTTCATAACGGAGGACCAGAGTAACCTACAGACATGATACACATATCATAACTACATTTTCAGTGAGTAAACCAGCTCAGACAGCTACAGTTCACTTGTTTACAACTGAATTAAATCCCAGTTTAAATTCCAAAGGAACTTCCAGTGCATGTTTACTGCTCTGTCCACGTGAACATGATCAACCTGCATACAGACTCTGACTGATCAGAGAGAGGGGGCGGGGCTGATGCTCAACCTGCATACAGACTCTGACTGATCAGAGAGAGGGGGCGGGGCTGACGACATCACTCACCCAGATATTGAGTTAGAGAGGAAAATGAGAAGGGACTGTTTGCTCGCACAGTGTTCAATTTCAGAATAAAAGTCCTGAAAAGGGATAATATTGACACATACATAAATACCAAAAATAAATAAATAACATTTAGGGTGTTTCTTTATTTTATTTGTCTTTATTGTCCAGTATTTTGAAGAACACATTTTTATAAATACTCTTGTCAATCTACTCATTATAATTTAATTCATCAAACATTATTGTATTTTCAAAAACTGTCCATCAATATCCTACGGTTTTAGTCTTACAAGGTTACTCACATTACAGAGGTGGGACAGAGTCGTGTTAGGAGTCTTACTCAAGGACTCTTATTGCTGTAGCACAGCATAGTTGCCCCGAGATGCAATCAGATCCCAGTCTCCCTTGCAGGTGGTCTTAATTGTTGCGCCACAGCAACCACATCACGACATGGTCAACCAACCAAAACAAGGTCAAATTTATATAAATATTAAAATATTCTTAATTTTTTCATCTCAAATGGTATTGTGTCTCCCATGAATACACACTTTTTTGTTGTTGTTGAATAAAAGTACAAACTGAAAACATTCCGCAAAATTGGTCCAGAGTTCTAAAGGTTAAAACTTGACATTTGTAAAGAAATAAAATAATAATAATAATAATCAAGGCTGCCATACAGTCATAAATATTAGACATGAATGACTCTTTAATGTGCTGTTTAAATAAACGTAAGAAGGTGCAGCAGTTGAATAATCTAACACTTAAAATTCAGAACCCGGAAAGTGAACCGAAGAGCCATAAAATCACACAACGTGTTCTTTCAAATGAGTTTTTACAGCCCTTTGTCCTCCTTGGTGCACTGTAACAGCTCAGCCCTAAGAAAGCACTAGTTACTGAACTGAGCAGGTCCAATTACAGAACAATCAGCTTTCAAAACACCGCGATTCGGCTCAGAAAAATCTCAGGCCAAGAAAACACACCAGCAGAAGTTCACCATCAAAACAAGGCTAATCATCGGAGCCAAGACCAGCCAGTCAGGTATAATAGGCCACCGGATCAAGAGTCAGATAAGGACGGAAGGAATTCACTAATTAACCTAAACTGGAGGTTAACATCGACATGCTCCTGACATGCTGGGAATTACCTGTTAATTAGCAGGTATGCTAAATGATCCCTCATTACACAGATCAGAAGCTGCACCAGCCAATTACAGAGGCTGTGTGCACCGGCATTAGAGATGCAAAAGACTCTATATGGTCCACTAAGTGTGGCGGATAGGTGAAATCTGAAGGACAGCCTGGTCTCTAAGGGATCGTGCACATTGTTCTATTGTTTGGAGGTAAAAATGGGAATTTTAAAGTAGAAATTAGAGGGTTTCATAGGCAGTTTAACTCCCTTTATTATCTTTCCTTGCCTTGGACCCTTTGGAGGACACTGTTACTCCACACTTTGGATGGAGGACACCGTTACCGGACACATTGAATGGAGGACACCATTACTCGACACACTGGATGGAGGGCCACGTTACCCGACACATTGGATGGTAGACCCTGTTACCCGACACTGTGGAGGGAGGACCCAGTTACCCGACACATTGGATGGAGGACCCAGT